>SKCR01049210.1:0-146682 GCA_019454045.1 Zanthoxylum bungeanum
AACTTATAAGTTCTCCAAATTCTATATCAAACGAAACATAACAGTCTATTACGATTAAAACTTGGGAGTTTCGATGTTATTTTCTCCATTTTATAATAATATTGATCATGCCTATCACTTCCAAGCCATATTTTGGGTGATAATATAATTAAGGGAAATTATCAATTGAATATCTAATATTTTGAACATTATCAAAAATATAAAAATGTTGGAATTTTGATCACCGGTCCACCAAAATATTGAAAAGTGTAAACAAATGTCCACCTATCATATAATAACTATATATCCAATATTTGATAGTTTTCAATCATATATCTAAATTTGATACACTTTTGATATATTTTTCAAACTTTGGATTAACCGATAAATAAAATTTCAAAACTTGTGAATTTTTGATAACATAACAAATATTAAGTATACGATTAATAATTGTCCTATAATTAATCATTTCCAAGCGGTATTTGGTGTAATGAGGTTTGAATTTTTGCAGGTTTATATATTCATATAATCATTCTTTAAAAAATTTGAATTGTATTTTTTTTCAAAACAATTGAGTCTATGTTCTTATCTTTTGTGTATTAGAGTATGTGTCTTTTTATTTTTTTAATGAATATCTGTATTTTATGAAATGGGAGTATCCACACTATAAATTTTTTTTTTATAAAATTTTATTTTTGATTATTGATATGGCAGGTAGTTTTGAATTTCTTGGTCCATTATTGTAGGAAATGTATAAAATTTTCAATTCGTATTCAAATGAAACTTGTTGACGGGTGATTTTCGTCTCAGGGACAGTTTCGAGATAACCCTCTCGAGACAATCCTCCTTCAACCATGAATTTGTTTGGTTATGAGAGACCAAAAGCAAACGTGATAAAAGGCAAAAAGAACACACAAAGTCAACAAGGAGAGTTTTAACGTGGTTCGGCGGAGCGAGTCATGCCTACGTCCACGGGCACAAAGTGGTGGGGGTTATTTTTATTACGAAAACTAACTCGACCGACCTGTTTGGAGAGAGGTCTAAACGAAACCGAGCTGTTTGCCTTTCGAGTTTTTACAAATGGTGCTCATCCTCTCTTTATTACAAGTTTCGCTGTCTATTTTCCTATCTCTCTCCTACAAATGAATTCAACTTCTCTTTATATACTCAAGAGTTACAATACTGTTACCAAGCCTCAATAGCATCACCCACGTGATCTTCCGACTGATTGACGGGCTCTTTGCCCCAAGATTGTCGTCGTCGAAAGTAAGCCTACCGTTTGACGGCCTGTCACATCAACATGTTTTCTCTACTGCAACACGCAACAATAATGATGTCATCCTGTAAAGAGTCTTTGAATAATGACACGTATCGGAGGGAAAAGTCCAACTACTCTGACCTCACATCGGTCTTCAAGAGGTCGGCCAAGTGATCTGCCCAAACTGTTCACGTCCTTACCCGAAATATCTGAACTCGTTAACCCGTTCCAGGATGTAGGACAGAACCAAACCGAGCTTTCGGTCTAATGTTGTCGGCCTCGATTTAGATGTCGTCGTTCTCTGAAATCTGTGCCATGATGTATCCTCTGGTCGGTCATACCCGAGAAACTAGACCCGAGCTCCACGCTGGGTCGAAGAACAACATATACCCTATGAGCATTGGTCTTTCAGATGAGGAGAATTCCCTCTCTGCCCTCGCCGAATTGTTCAGATACCTTAGTCGCAGAAATATCCATCAACATCTGTCCCCTAGTTCTCGGTTCCAACGAGTGTATGAGTTGGTGCCGGGAACTACAAAAATCTGAAGTGTGACATCAATCAACTGGTGGTCGGTTATAGGAACAAAACATGAAACAACTTTGGCCTCAATGTTCTCGGTCAAAAGAGATTCTGATGTCTTTCAAATGACTCCCCAACTTGAAGCAAATCCCTCTTTTACCCTTCCGGTAGCCGTCCCTCGAGAACCACAAGCCATCACATCTCCTTAAATGCCCATCAAATCATCTTTAGGGTTTAACTCGAGTGTGCCACTTGTCAAGAACCCATGGTCTTCCCGCCAAAAAAACTAAATCAATCGACCGTTCTCGAGGCAGTCAAAGGTCTTTCAATCTCAACCGTTCATCCCAATCTGATCAGATAGAGCCTGAGGGAGACACCCGGCGCACATCCGAAGCCTTCCTGGATCCAACGGCCACAAATGCACCGAGCTGACCATAAGAATGCCAGACAGCGTTTCTTTCTCTCTTTTACGAAAATCTGATTTCTCAGAGTGCAAAAGCTTTTTCATTTTTGAGACCAGCAACCTTCCAGCCCGACCAGATCAACCGCTAACACATCTACTCAACCAAGTAAGTTCCTGCTCGACCCCTCTCTTTTTATTCACTACATTCTACCATCGTTATTTGTTGCCTACGGAAGTTGGTTTACTTGCTGCTGCTTGTTCTTCGTTTCTTTTAGCATTTTTATCACCTTGTTTGGTGCTGAGTGTATGATATATGTGTTCTCTTATTGAAGGATGGGTAGTGGGGTAGGATGTATGCGTTTCGAGTTTTTTTAAGTTTCGTGTTTGGTTGTATGTGTTTAGGAATAGACTTGCTGTGTGTGGCCATTGCTAGGGCATTTAAAGACTATAGGCTTAGGTTCCCGGCAGTTAGAGTAGTTCTTGAACCCGCAGTGCCTCAAACTAACCATTGACCGACCTTCTCATCCATGGCGATTGTCAGGAATGTATGACGTCGAATCCTCTTCGGCCAAGCCTGCAAATCCTCAACCTCCTCGTGCCGAAGAATCCTCCTCTAGCTCAGGATCCCCCAGCCTAGAGGAATTAGACACCACTCTGATCCATTCTCAATAGGAAAATGACACTTACCACCATAGGATTCCTCGGAAAGACCCTGAGCCGGGGGAATTAGACTATTCTGCCTTGGACATGAACTGACCTTCTACCATCAAGGAAGAGTCCTGGGGCGTACTCCGCCATCAGTACGAAATCTCGATTGATATTCCTCTTGAGGCCCCTGGTCTGCTTGAACACACAAGCCAATCTGACTCCGGCTCGGTGGCTCTTCTTCCTTCCTTCTTTGAGTGCGGTCTTCGGCTACCCATTCAACCGTACTTTGCGGGGATGCTGGCCAGGATGGATATTGCCCCCTGCCAACTAAACTTGAACAACTGGAGAATTCTGGCCGGTTTGATACCATTTTGTAGGGGTTATATGGCGAAAATCTGGTAACGCAGCGGAATCGCGGAAAATCAAAATTTTCCGATTTCAAATTTTTCTTGGATCAATTAAATAAACTTATTTATTTAATTACCCAATTATTAAATTCTGAAAAATTACACAAGAAATCAAATTTCTTGGTAATTACCGAATTGCCCCACAACTTTGCAAATTGATCATTTTAGTCCTAAAATTGTCAAATACAATTTTGGATGATTCTAAATCATTTTTAAAATGATTTCCAACATGTCCAATACAAAAAAAATCAGATTGCAACAAAATCCCCAATTTTTATCCAATTGCTGAAACAGCCCCTAATTTTTCAGTTTTTGCAATTTGGTCCTTTTATGTTCAAAACATGCCAATGTCAAATCCAATCAATTCAAAAATTAATATGCATCATATACACACCATAAATACATCCCATATATGAAAGGCCCCAAATTTGGAAAGGGTTAAGAACCCTAATTTTACAATTTCATCAAATTGACAAATCATACCAAATCCATTAAATCCATCACTTTAATTCAAACTTTACCACACCAATAAGGTCTCACCATCATGAAACAACTCAAGAAAAATTCTAGGTCATCAATGAGTGGTTTAGCAACTCTAGAATGGAAACATGATTATCAAATAATCAAAAGTAAGCCATTGAAACCATTTCAAGCTTACTTTATAACCATACATGCATACATCTTTCAAACAAGTTCACAACCAATTAAAACACTAACTAAAAGTGTAGAGACAACATCCTAGCAACACATGTTGAAGCTAAGCATGTTAGAAACATTTTCTATGTTGGAAGATAAAAAGAAAGACTTACAAAAATCAAATTATTTCAAGCTTTTCTTCTTTGTCTTCAAACTTTTCTCTCAACTCTTTTGTATTTTTTTTGGTAACTTATGAACCCTTAACCTAATGAAAATGAAACAAAATAATATATACTCCCCAAATATGCCCTTGGCCGAATTTGGGGTATACAATAATATCTAGATATTATTTTTGTTTCAATTAATTTTGCTTTATCAACTTGCAACTTGATCATTACACCTTTAATGAATATTCAACAAGTCAACAAAAGCAACTCAAGGCATTTCCAAAAAATATCAAAACTAAGGATATTTATATTTTTAATTAATTTTATTATTTAACAATTAAATAATTATTTAAATACAAATATTTTAAATATATGTATTATATTTACTTTAAATATCAAATACATACATATTTATGATATATGTCAAATATCACAATTTGACATTTAATTAATGTGTATTTAATAAAATCTATCATTAAATACAAATACATAAAAATTAGGAAAGGACTATTAGGTCCATTGGCATGTATTTTTTTGTTTAACCTTTAAACGACTTATAAATAATCAGTATTATTCATAAAGTTTCCCTAGTGCTCTACGAGTATATTTCACTAGTAATACTCTCTAGATTCAGGCATATCTGTCACGAAATCCAATTTCATGTCTATAATTTACACACCCATAAATTATGACGACCCGAATAAACTCGCTAAATCATACAGGTCGAGGTCATGGCATATGTATAATTCCTATGTCACAGGTATCTGGATATATCCCAAATATATAGATGTAAACGTCAAATCTCTATATGGACAATCTTGTCGACGTCTCTATTAGCAATCTCAAAAAGAACACTTAGAACTCACTTCTGAAATGTACCATAGGCCCATGATTTTTATCTGATTGCTAATCATATATGGACTACCTATGCTCTGTACACAGAACTAACAGATCCTATCTCGACACACACAAGACACCCTGAGGATCTTTCCACACCCAACGAACAGGCGGAGGTCTGATCTAAATAGATCGGTGTCATGACTGCCATTTAAGTGTGGAAGATGTCTCATGTGCCCACAGTGGTATCTCAAGTCGAAGAATCACAAATGTTACTCAACCCAAGAAGATTCTTATTGACGTTGGTGTACCATCCATTAAGAAACACCTACACGTACACCTAATCCGGTGAGTCGTTCAGTTTTTATCCGCTATAAACACCTACACTTCTATACGAGTCTCAAAGACTCATGGTTCATTGAGAAACCATTGGAATCATATATTCCAGTATACGACATGTACCGGTCTCAACGATTTTACTTTACTGACCAAGTGGTGTAAACCTTGACCATGAACTGTTTGATAATGACAACGTCATGATATACCTCAATGTCAGTTGCGACACTTTTATAACTGTATCATGACTAATCATCATAAGGTCTATTACGTCTTTACCATATAAGAAGATATATTATATTATAGAAACAACTCATTTTATTCATAATAAAACATTTACAATAGTATTTACAAGGAAATACAATCGGTATTTGGCGCTCTGAGCACCAACCCCAACACATTCCCCAACACGTGGGTGTAGAAACAGTAAGAGAAGTGGTGCGGGAACTTTATGGACCAGGTCTGAGGTAAATCAGCTGTCCAGAATTTCCCAAGTTGTATCCTGATGTAGTTGACAAAGAAATCTCATATCCCAGAGGATACATGATTCCATATTTCTCTCTATTTTCTGGAGAGAACGACCAATCCTCATTGGAGCACATTTCTAGAGTCACCATCCAGTGTGGAGAACTTGCGAATTATAATAATTTCCCCATTTTAAGCTAAGGCACTGTCTTAATTCTTTGACTAAAACAACATTCACCTGATATGCCACTCTGCCTAGTAACTCGGTGTTTACCTGCCAAGAAAATACACAGACAGTTTCATACCCAATTCTTCCTAATTGTCTTGAGTGACACATAGTAATAGGGAAACAACAAATCATTTTATCATACATTTCAAGAAGATAATGAATCGATGCAAGATTTATCTGCCGGAAACAGAGTTCGTAAATATGGCTCAAAAAGGCATGGACATATAGTAGAGGAAGAAATACCACATAATGGAATTTAGGGATTTTTATCAGTTTGCTACTAAAGTGGCTGAGTACGAGAAGTTACTGAGCGAAGAAAGCCACTACAGGAAAGCAAGCATGAGAACTTACTACCATGAGGTGGATGCTCAAGAAATAACAGTGGTAAATCTTAACAGTTCCAGATCTTGTGTCTGTCATCTCTTGATTAAGAAAACACCAGAAGCATGGATGAAGACAACAAATACCTCCCAATTTTCCTTCGATGTTGCCAAGACTAAGGAAAATTTTTATTTCCACTTAAAAGAAAAATTTCTGACTTTACATCCTAATCAAAAAATCCATTCCAATGAGGAGCTCAAAGCAAGAGAGTATTGTAAGTATCATAACTCTTACATTTATTCAACTAACTCTTGCTGGGAATTTAAAAGTGTAATGCATGATAAAATCAACAAAGGGGTTCTTAAGTTTTCTGAGAAGAATGAAACCATGTTGGTTAATGAGGATCATTTTCCTCCAATGGATAATGTAAATACTGCCACTTTCGACTTGCGGGAGATGTTGAATTTGAAGATGAAACAAATAGAAAAGGACACATAAGTCCGTCCAGGAAGAGTAATCCACAGATTTTAGGAAGATAAGGCATGATGGAGCCCTATGAAGAAACACACAACCAGAACTTGGTTTTCTCCAAGAGCCAAGCCACTTGTTTTTCCTTTCCAGATGAGACAATCAAGAATTATGGCCCTCTAAGGCTCTGGTCAAGCAATCAATGGCATAGAGTGGAGCATAAATTTTTTTATGAAAAACTCTCTCGAACATAAAAGAGAAGACTCATACACCAAAATGATGCTTTAAAGAAGAATGAAGAGTTGGCGTTGGAGCCTGTGAAGGTGAAGTCAAAATTTTACAAGAAGTTTACCGAGGATCGAGAGTCAGTAGAGACTCAAATGATTTTTTGGAGGAAGAGCTTGCAGGAAGTAATTTCATGGTCAGAAGGATTCATGTTCCTTTTGGTTGTGCCATGGTAAAGTTGAATATGTAATTAAATTTCTGGCAACAAAGTGAAAGGAAATTTATAGGAAATGAGGATTTAGTAGGAACTTCAGGGAAAATACCTTCATTCATGGAGGGGAAGAACATAAAGCCACATTGTGGAGTGATAATTCAAGCTGTGGAATTTGGAGGTCCTATGAGGGTGATATTTGAAAATCTTT
This sequence comes from Zanthoxylum bungeanum, assembly GCA_019454045.1. Lineage (NCBI taxonomy): Eukaryota > Viridiplantae > Streptophyta > Magnoliopsida > Sapindales > Rutaceae > Zanthoxylum > Zanthoxylum bungeanum. Next base: position 7,322 of record SKCR01049210.1, read on the forward strand.
CGAATGAGATGACATGGCATATCAAACCTCTGTACATTAATGCTCATGTAAATGGAAGGCCAATATCTCGGGAAGTCATTGACAATTGGTCAGCATTGAATATAATGCCTTCCAGGATGTTATTGACATCAGGAAAGTCATAGGATGACCTAATTTCAACAGAAGTTTCTATGGCAGCTTTTATAGGAATGGTAACCAGAACACTTAAGGTGTTATCAGTAGAACTTACTGTTGACAGTAATACTTATTTGTCTATGTTTTTCGTAGTGACTTCCTCTGCCAGTTATCAAGCTCTCATTGGAAAGGATTGGATTAATGCCAATTGGTGTGTGCCATCATCCTTGCACCAATTCCTCATATTGTGGAAAATAGACGTAGTGGAAGTAGTATGGAAGAGGAGAAACCTTTTCAAATACATATTGACTCAACAAAGGCCTTGTATTATGAGGAGGATTTGGGTCATGTTCAATTTATTGGGAAGAATAAGTTTGGAGGACCAAGGCGTATGACAGTCAGTAAGTAGGAAGCTAGTAGGAATCGACTCAAAACTCTTATGAAGTCATATGATATTGTGCCTTTTAGGCCAAAGCAAGAGCCTTTCATCACCGAGGTTGATGACTAACTTTACTAAAGAGGAATATGTGGTGGCTGCAGCTGCAGTATCAAAAGCATTTGTCATATTTTGAGCAAGATAATAATTGAGGAAGTTCATAAGGCTTATAAAGTATAAGTAATATTTAAGGAGGAACTAGAGGAAGAAATTAAGGAAATCTAATTACACGAATTGGATTCTTCTCCACCAAAGATAGAGAACTATAAAGCTGAAATGTTGGATCCTCTGGAAGAAATCGACCTTGGACACTAGAGAATCCAAAAGGCGTTTTATATCAGTGAACTCCTTTAGGTTGACTTTAAAAATAAAATTGTTGAAGTTTTATAGGAACATAAGGACTGTTTCACTTGGAGTTATGAGGAAATGTCAGGCTTTAACATGAGCCTTGTTGAACATAGTCTCTTAATCAAACCAGACTTCTTTCCACATCATCGGCCTCTAAGGAGAATATCAATAGAGGTGGAACTTAAAGTAAAACAAGAGATTGAAAAGTTACTGAAGGTTGGTTTCATCCGGAAAACTAAGAACTGTAACACCCCACCAAAGGTAGGATGCTACCGGCAGGAGACATGATTGGCCAATTTCCATAAGCCTCTGAATTTACCGAAAATTCGGCATGATGTATCCTAAAACTAGACAACCTGGATCACAATCCAACATCAAAGGAAATCTAAGAAGACTTCAAACAAATAAAATGACCTCAGGTCCATACAAATCTCATTAAAATCATATCCTAAGGGCTCCGCCTACATCATCTATCAACATTCAAGGGCTTTGTGCCCAACACATCATAAACAATCGAAACATTTACTTAATATATATACAAACAGCGTGCTCAGCACGACAAATACAGCAATAATCAATTATCTTAAACTTATAAACTTCTCCCAGGACACTTGTGATGGTGACAGCAGCTTAAGTGATCCACATCTTGAGCATGACTTCCAAAGCTGGAGTGGTTGACCCATATGGAAGCCAACCTGTAAAACTAGCAAACTAGTTTGGTGTGAGTCTTAAAAACTCAGTAAGTAACCATGCTAGTATTACAACAAACAAGTCAAACATATCAACGGATTAACTGAATTACAAAATTATTATAAGTTCGAAATTATTAGCTTGTTATTATCCTTTATTCTTAACCGATGTCAAATTTCCATATTAACATGTCTACATATGTGTCAATCTCATAGCTAATGTTCAAAGCATATAAAGCAAATCTCAAATATCATAGAGTATATCGTTAACACCAATCTCACTTTAATCACATGAAACTTGAAGTCATATATCTACCATTTATCACAAATATCTATATTTGAAATATCATCAAATCGACAAGTTAAACAAACTTTCTTCATTTTGAAACAAACTCTTTCAATCCAATGCAAACTTCCCCAATGGCTTAGCATTCAGGATTCCTATGCATTTACACATATCGTGGCACATCTCTCTTAAATACATGTAAAACAATTCCCAAGTTTACACATATACATACATACCAATACAACTTAACAAACATGTTTTATAACATCTAATACTTACATTAGCTTTCGAATTCATTTATTCATTCATTTCACATAAGCATACACTATCTATATATTCTATGAGTTCTATCATACACATACATACACACAGTCACACATACAATCATCATGCAACCAACCACAAAGCACATGTAACAATCAATACATCAAAGAAGATACCATCAAACAATACATACATATGGATGGCTTACTTATACAATGCTCATACGAGACTCATTACCTATTTTAGAATAGATATGAGATGAATTACGTCCGAACGGATTCCTAACCAGCTCAACTACTATACCACAAATCATCCAACTAAATATACACACATGCGCTCATACCATATAACATAAACTCATCACATGATTCCCTATACATAAACTCATACATGACAAACACCCCAAGTCATCATCCAAACACTTATACAAATACATATGACTATACACAATACTACTAATTCAAATGCTTTATCTTTAACAACTTTTATTTTTTTCCCTTATCGATCAAAACACTCAGCTTCCGAGTTTGTATATGAAAACATCTGATACTAAAGCTCATCATTTGAACATACCCATTCAGGAATGATTTAGCCTATACCCAATTTCTCATCAGACTTCACTATTCCAACCTTTATACGAATAAATCACTTGTAAAATCAATAATAAACCTATTCCATTAACCGATCTCGTAAACTCATATTGTTCGTAGCTTATCATCATATACATATTTAAATACATTTATCAACGATTATTCATGTACTTATTCATTTATATTTACATAGACATACTATTACATATTCAAACACTCACATCCATTAATAGACATCAACATCATTAACTATTTCCCTTCATATTATAGCAATAACGAGAGTCCGTACCTGTGATGGCCCACTATCTCAAATATACTCGACCTCGAAGTTCTTTCTCAAACCCATCTTTAACTATCATAAACCATTCAATCATATATATATATAAAGCACTAAAAGAACGGTTTGAGAACGCATCGCATCGGTTATTTACCTGGCTTCGCGAGCACTCTAGGTCCTAGTCACATCTGTCAAAATAAATGGTGAAAAACCGTCAAAATCGCGATTTACGGTATTCTCGACTTAACTACGATAAAATTTCGGATCTTTCGGGGACAACCAAATCAAGTGCGATTTCAATGTTTTCAGTTCCATTACTCTTAAAATATCAATACAAACTATTCCAAACCACTAGTTCACTTAAATCCCCGGTTTACATATTTTTGAAAAATCTTCCGAAAAAATTTCCGCAAACGCTACAGAAGAGTCTCGAATCCTCCAAACCTACTCGGATTTATCTAAACACTATCCTATCATCATATATGACTCATTTCTGATATTATAATCAAAACATATTAATACACGGAAAACCCACTTTTATCGGAAACTTACATATTCTAACGGATTGATCAAACTCGTTTCATTTTCACTCGATTTCTAGCAATTGCACATATTAAATATACTAATACTCAATCAATTCAATTTATGCCATTACGCTAATCTACGAATCTACTGGAAACATCTTAATATTTACCAGAAAATTTGAAATTAGCGACTTTTTACTAGGGATCTTACCGAGATTTCGAGGGCATATAAGGACTCCAAACGATCCCACGAATGTGTTGGAATCGACATCATTTCGATAGGAGCTACTGTTCACCATGGGTCACTATTTATCTGAATCTTCCTCTCTCATTTTGCTTGCAACCAAGCATGGATCGAAAAAATCATCACTGTCATCTTGTAGTACTCTCTGAGAGCTTCGATTTGATGGGTGGATCGGGCCGTGAAACGAAACAATGAGTCAGGATCGAGAAACCCAAGCTCGCGTATTTTCTCACTTGTTTCTCGCCATTGTCGGCATTTATGGCTCATCGCCGGCCACCATCAGATGCGCGGTGGCTGGACATTTCCCCCTGCACCGACGTGCCAGTCGATAATGGCATGTTGGCCGCCGGCGTAACCAGAACATCCTTTGCGTGTTTTGAGAATGGGGGTCGAATAGGGGAGTTTTAGAAGTTATGCTCCTTTTGCAATTCTGTAATTGGGGGTATTTATAGAAAATTTCTAAAAATTACAATCTGGCCCCTGAAAATTGCAATTAGGTCATTGTCATTGGGCTTTCTCGAAAATTCATATTTTGGAAGCCATTCTGATGCAAATTTCGAAAAGGGATCAACATGAAAGTTGTTCGTCTAAAAAAAAGGTCTAATGGTTCAAGAATCAGCTCAATCGAAGTTCGTTTGCTATTTTTATAGCCCAAACAATAAACTTTCGCTCGTAAAATGATATAAATAGAAATCGCGTAACCGATTCTCGAAACCAAGTGTTTTCCAACACGATGAAACTTCACTTAAAAATATTCCAACCTATTTCCTAACACATAAACTCTGATTTTTTATTATCATCATGTTCCAAATCCTTAACTTTAATTTGGAAACCTTCCAATACTGTTACTAAGAACTTGGGATATTACAAGAAATTTCTTGGTTCACTAGAGAGGAATCAAAATTGACAAACACAAAAATAGAGTAATTGACACATTCACAAAGTGTTTCTTTACTCCAAAGTATAAGAGTGTCGAATTAATAAAATAAATTGGTGAGTATGAGGTCGATCCAAATGAAATAGATTTAGTAAAATAAAATAGAAATTTGAGTGAAAAGAAAAAGATGAATTGTTTGAAATGAAGAGCAATTTTAAATTGAACTATAATAATAAATTAGAATACTAGGGCTAAAGGATCCACTCTTAATATTTCAAATATAGAAAAATCTTACTTTTATAATATATAAATTGTCATTATTACCCAATTAATTTACTTAAGGAATTAATTATGCCAAAATATATAAAACAAACCATAAGGGTGGTGATAACATCTGTCTATAACAAGTCCAGTTAAGTACTTAATTATGTCAAATAAATAAAATCAGACATAAAGGTAGTAACAAAGTTTGTCAATAATTAATCCAAATTTAAATTACTCTCCCATATAATATGAGGTAAAATATTAACTGTGCCAACCAAAATTTGATTGTCTACAGCGAATCAAGACACCCTCAAATATAAGAGAAGATTAAATATTAGTTTTCATATTACAATTCACATATTATAATATAAGTAAGATTAATTTATATTCTTCATATTTAGAGTTTCACCCTTTACCCTAGCAGAATAGAATTACCTACTCATGCTTTGAATAAAAACACACATAATTTTATTGCGGAAAGAAAAAAATCACAAGAAAATAAAATACACAAGACACTTCTTCCAAATTCTTCAAGAGAGAAAATGAAAGAAGCATTAAGAAAATGAGAGGTGAGCACCTCTATTTATAGTAGAAGTGCTCATCTCTCAATTATTAATTAGAACTTTCCAAATTAAATACAATCATAAACTTTTACTAATTTATTTTTTCTTTTTCCTTTTTTGACTTTTTTTTTTAATTTTTATTGATCATTTTGTAAATATTTATCATAATCCACCTAAAGTGGATTATGACATTTCAAATTTTATTTTTTTATTTTTTATTTTTTTATTTTTTTACTTTATTTTCTAATAATTAAAATTACATGCAACAAACATTGATGTCTTCACCAATTTCGACCTTGAAAACCTCTAAACTAGAAAATCTTGTAAAGAGTAAAGTTGTAGATATTTGAGTCTTCTTTCATCTGAAATTAGAATCGCCTCAATTCGATATCGGAATAAAATATTATGGCCAAAATACAAAAATTGCGTAAAGTTAGAATTTCTGAAATTGTACACTGTTATAACGCCCTTTTAAGTTTATGGCCTCCGAAATCCAAATGTCACATCCATTTTTCTAGTTATGCATCCAATGTATTATTTCACCTACATAAAAAATAAACATTACAATAAAAATATATAAAACATAAATTTAATTATTATTTCACAAATGTGCTAAATTAATGGGAATACTGAAACTATAAGTGTAAAATAATTATTTTTCTTTTTAATAAATGTATACTTTTTAGTATTCATCGGCAATCATGAAAGCGCAACCTCCTTGAAATAAGAAGGAATTATAGAGGTTCTTGGGGCAAGCGAACAATGCGAGGAGGTTCATTGTGAATCTTGTAGGAAAGATTAAGTAATTTTCAAACCTACTAAAGCTTAAAGGCGAGGAAGAGTTCAAATGGAATGAGAAGCATCAGTATGCATTTGAGAGGATAAAAAAGTATTTGATTAATTCTCATGTCATTGTGCCTCATAGGGAAGGAATTCCTCTCAAATTAGACATATCGACCGCTTATGAAACATTTGGATGTCTATTTGCCCAAAATAGTTCACTAGGACATGAGCAGACTATTTATTATTTGATTAGTAATCTTCCTCCACAGAGGTGAATTACTCTCAAAATGAGAAGATTTCTTTCGCTCTGTATTTTGTCTGCACCAAGTTACGCCTGTTGGAGTTGATGCTTGGAGTGCCAATCCGAATTGTACATTTTATTATTTATTAATAAAATAACTACATTTTCATTTGATACCTTATTAATTATATTGTCATTATGCGTATTAGATTGTTGTATAGATATACTGAGAATGACATCGATCTTGGAATAGTCTTGTAGTAATACTTGACACTGGGTGGTCCGACATTGGGATAATATTACTATTATAAACTATTCTTAAAGTAAATATTCACAGTCGTTGGTTTTGGAATACGGTCGAATTCGTATATTGGAATTGGAGTTCCAATGGTTTAACTCGGTGTACCATGAGCTTTGGAAGCTCATATAGACATGTGGGTATTGGTTGGACTGAATATTGAATGACTCACAGGTGATTCCTAATAGTTGGAAGTACACACCACCGTCAATAAGAATCTCCTCGAGTCAAGTAGCATATGTGACCCTTTGACTATAGGATAACATTGATTTTGTGTGAGATCATCCACACTTTGATGCCATGTATGTCACAAACCTTTCATGGTCTGGCCTCTAGATGTTTGTTGGATGTGGACCGATACACTCAATAATCAAGTGTGAAGCAAGATATGATTTGTATGCCCGTTTGTATACCATAAGGGGTTTACGTATCCATGTGAGTCGCGATTCTTAAAACTTTGGCCAAAGTTGATCACCTAGGGTGGATCGCATCTGTTATGAAGAATTGTTGAAATGTCGACATGAGATGTGCACCTCGGAAACTTGACGATGCATTCTATGTTTACTAAGCATAACTCAGATAGCCTACGACGAAAGGATAATTAAACATATGTGATGATCTCGACTTGTATAGTTTAGAAAGGTCGTTTGTGTTCTTCATGAATTCGGAGGTGGCCGAATAACGTATATATTAGTTAGACTTATATGACGAACGTGTTTGAACTTAGAGAGTGCCAATATGAAGCGTACTCGTTAAGCACTTGGGTAGCCGATTAATTTTGATAAAAGATAATATTCGATACTATAATTGTCAACTAAGATAATCAAGTGTTATTGGATAACATTGATTATTTACTTTAACCTAATTGGATTAATTAGATTAATTCAATAATTACACAATGGCTTAATTATAAAATCATAATTATCTATACCATTTGAGGATATTATGGTAATTGTAAGTATATAATAATAGGTAGTCTTGGCTTGATTTAATTGGATGAAATCAAAGTGGCAAACATTGAACTAATCCATTTCCTAATCATTTCTTGATTTAATTGTATTTTAATCAAAGTGGTAGATAATGGAGATTAGTCACACCTAATTATACATATTTGGAAAAATTAGATTAAGCGCACCTAAAAATTGATTACAACTATTATTAATTAAAAATTACCTAAGTTTTGCTATAAATAGCAAGCTTTAGGAAAGTTTTAATTAAGCAAACCTAAACCTTGAGAAAGCTAAGTACAAGCAATTCTTGAAGAAATTAGACTAAGTTAGAGAAGTGTTTAGAGAAGCTTACGAGGTCTCTATAACATTTCATCTAAGAGAAATCAAGATTAGATCTTGGAGTAAAGCTTGTTAGCATTGGAATCTAGGTTGGATCTTAAAGTCAAGCTTGCAACACTTTGAAAGTTCTCCCACCATTTCAACAAATAGAAAGAGATTGGATCTTTACATCAAGCTTGTTAGGTAAGTTTGAATTTCTCTTAAGTTTTGAATTATGTATTGGATGCATGATCACATAGCTTAATGTTGAAAAAAAGCTAATAAATTGTGTTAGGATGCTTTGAAAGTATAAACACAATATGCTTGTAATTAGGTCAAAATGTTTATGTTAGACATAAACATAAAATTAGAGATTGGAACTCTAGATTAAAGCTTAGAGTTATGACTACCATTCTAGAATCACTTGACCACCTTTGAGTGACCTAGAATTGTTCATGGGTCATTTGATTGTGGGATTATATTTTAGGTTTTATTTTGATTCAAAGAAATTCATATATATATATATATAATTTATATATGTTTATTTCATAACATGTGTTGTGGTTGGTTTTGAAATTAAAATTATTTTAGGTGATTTTAAAAGTGTTTAAGATTTTAAAATTAAAAAAAAAATGTTCCAGTATGTTTTCCTGAGAGGGAAGCGTTGCAGTGTCAAAACTAGCGCTGCAACGCTGCCATGCAGCATTGCTGCTGTATGCAGCGCGCGCTGCAAGCTCACTAGGTGCGCACGAGTCTGAAATTTTCGATTTTTATCTTGATTAATTTTTTCTGGACCCATATTTTTTTTCTGGTTTTTCCTTAACACTTGAAAAATAGAATATTATATTTTATTATTTAAAATACACTCATGCTAGATATCTGCAGGTTAGAACCACTTCCGCTGAGCGGGGCACCGATCCGACGCTAGTGGTTCCACATTTTCCCCAACAACACCACTATATGATCTCCTCACGAATTTATGTGGTGTCACAAACTGACATGATCATACATACTCAACAGACTGTTGATTACATGAAGGATTGATAAATGGTCTTTATATTTTTCTAAATTTACTTTCATTTATTTTCCTAAAACAATCTGTGAAATGATAAGCCCTTGCAGATTTCCTAGCTGATCATCATTGTTTAGAAATAAAAAAATGAGGAAGAATCGGAGCTTTAGGTATACATAGTTGAAAATGCTCCTTGTATCCTCCAATTTGATGGCTCAAATACTGAAAGTTTAGCAAGAGCAAGAATTACCATCACTTCAACCTGAAATTCGAATGCACCAAAAATCAGGCTTAGTATAAAGCACTTATTATCGGGCTGGAAACCCTCAAGGAATTGGGAGTAGGAAATATTGAGTGAGGAACGGCAATGCCGAGCGCAGCGGAACCCGCCCGAGATCAAATCCCGTGCGAATAAAAAAAAAATTAATTTATTTTCGGCAATAGCTAAAAAGGTGTGTTAAATTTTTTTTTTTTTACTACAAACTTAAATTTTTGGTTTATACACTTTAATGCTTCATTTTCCTCACATAAATGCTTCTAATTATTCAACATTTCCACAACAATTTTTCTCAACAAAAATCTTCAACAAAACAACAATAAATTTACAAATTAAATTTACCAATAATTGATTTCAACCATTGCCAATTGTTGAAGCTTTGCATCCAAAATCCCCAAATCCTCCAAGCTCTTGATTCTTTGAAATTCCATCATCCTCCACCAAATTGAGCTTCTTGAAAACAAGTCTTGGTGATCAAAAGGTGGTTTGATCACTCAAGAATTGCAACAAGATTTTCCCCAAATTTAACCCTTAAAAACTAGGAAAATCAAAGCTTCAAGAACACAAATAAACCCTCAACTCTTAAGGATTAATTCCATGGACTTGATTATTTGTTTGGGTAATTTTTGGTGAGATTTTTGGCTTAGAAATTGAGAGAAAAATTCAATTTTTCTTTTTTCTTGGTTCGGCAGTGGCTTACTGCTTCTTAAAAAATTTGCTTTTCTTTTTGTTCTCTTGTTCTCTCGGCAGTGGAGAGTAAAATAAAAGAGTAGGTTTACTTTTGTTTTATTAATTAAAATTGAAGAAAACAAACACAAGCCTTTTAATTTAAACCCTGGTTTAAAAGCATATTTACTCCACACCACATGTTTCAAAAAACTTAGTTGACCAAAGTTAAAAATTAATCTCACCACTAAGTCAACTTAGTCACAATCAAATGATTTAGTTACTTTAACAAAAATATTCAATTGCATCAACTAAAGTTACTTTAATTAATTAAAACATTTATTTGTATAAACCAAGTAATTAATTTTGTACATTAATTTAACAATTAAATTAATTTACTAATTAATTACTAATTTAATGTAAATCAAATTTACATTTATTATACAATAAACTTATATCAACTCTTGATATAAAATTAATTAATTCAATTCATCTCATGAATTATCGGATCAAACAATTTAATCTTTAAAACCCAAAAAATACATTGTCAACATTTGACAAAAAGTCGCTCTAGTGCCCAACGAGTAAACTTAATATAATGGAACTCTCTAGACTCACGTTCGGTCATTACTTATATATATACATATATATCTTATATATTCGTACATATATTCATGAAGGTCTGCCCACCTACAAATCATTACTAAAAACAACACGACACGTCGAACCATACAAGTCGAGATTAAAATATTAAAGTATAATCCCTTCGTCATTATCGTCTCCAATTGAGTAAGGTTATAGTTTTTACTGTCAAAATCTTATCTACTCAATATATAATAACTTTTCACAATCATATTCCATTAATAAATAAAATATGCAAAACGTTTTTCAATATTATTTATAATGTTAAAGAAAAAATTTCTTCAGCGAACTTTTGGCCAAACGATTTCCGGAATATACTCTCAAAAATTTCTGGAAATATAATCCAACCATATGGACTGACGAATCCTCATATTAACACACATTGATCTTCGTGAGCATCGGTATATACCTAACAGTCATCCAGAGGTCAGACCATAAAAGGTCTCTGACATGCATGGTATCAGGTACATAGGATCACTCACAAGACCACCATGGTGTCTCAAGTCAAAGGACCACAATAACTACTCAACTCGAAAAGACAACTATTGACAGTTTTATGGAATATTTATTAGTCATCTTTTATGAGTTTGTTCGATATTCATTCCACTAATGAATATCTGCATTTCTATACAAACTTTTACTAAGCACACAGTCTGTTGAGACAAACCATATGTCCATTACATATATAGACAATGCACTAGTCTTACCAATATAATGACCGACCCATGTCAATATATCTAGACCATGAATAATTTATATTCGAGAGAATGCGAGATATTTCCCAACATAATTTGCAACTCTAGCAACTATATCACCATATATTGTAACTCTCGGGTCTTTACTAATTTCAAATAAGGTTCCGAGTGAAACTCGAAATCTCTAACTCTTAGACTAATCTAACACTTAGATTTACAATATATAAATAAAAGTAAGAAATTACCATACAAATAAATAAATAATCATGATAAAGAAAATATTACATTACATAAATAATAAATATTCATACAAAAAGTGAATGGTGCTCGATCACCATTTCCAACACTCCCACTTGATCTAGTGCCATTCACGATGGTATCTAATACCCATAGACTCAACGTGTTTATCAAACAATTTGGGAGTTAAGGCTTTAGTTAGTGGGTCCGCTACATTTTCTTCAGTTCGTACTTTACAAACTAAAATATCACCTCTAGCCAAAATTTCTCTAATTATGTGATACTTTCGTTCCACATGCTTAGATTTCTAATAAGTGCGAGGTTCTTTGGCTTGAGCTATCGCACCATTGTTGTCACAATATAATGGAATAGGATATACTATAGATGGGACTACTCCAATCTCCGTAACAAACTTTTTGATCCAGACAGCTTCCTTTGCGGCTTCTGAAGCAGCAATGTATTCTGCCTCGGTGTTGGAATCAGCAGTCGAACCCTGCTTGGTGCTCTTCCAACTAATGGCACTGCCATTGAGAGAAAACACAAACCCAGATGTAGATTTTCTATCATCTGGATCAGATTGAAAATCTGAATCCTTGTAACCTCTCAACTGTAATTAATTTTCTCCATAAATGAGAAACTTATCATTTGTACCCTTAAGGTATTTCAGGATATGTTTCACAGCCATCCAATGATCCTGACCCGGATTAGACTGATAATGACTTGTAACACTTACAGTCATGTTGATATCAGGTCTAGTACATAACATGGCATACATTATGCTACCAACAACGGAAGCATAAGGCTGGCTAAGCATTTTAGCCCTTTCATCATCTGTCTTAGGACATATTTTCTTAGATAGATGAATACCATGTTTGAAAGGCACATTGACTGTCTTACAGTCAACAAAGTTGTACCTTTCTAAGATCAAATCAATTTACTTGGACTGAGAGAGTCCTGTCATCCTCCTCGCTCTATCTCTATAAAACTTTATACCTAGTATATAAGAGGTCTCTCCCATATCCTTCATGGAGAAATTCTTACTAAGATAGGCTTTGACAGATTGTAACATACCTATATCATTTTTGATAATAAGTATATCATCAACATAAAGAACTAAGAAGACTACCATGCTCCCACTAACCTTTTTATAGACACATGATTCCCCTTCATTTTTAATGAAACCAGACGATCTGATCACATCATCAAAATGAAGATTCCAATTACATGAAGCTTGTTTAAGTCCATAAATAGACCTTTTAAGCTTACAAACTAGATTAGGATCTTTGGCGAATGCGAATCCCTTGGGTTGTTCCATATGGATATCTTCCTCAAGATTTCCATTCAGAAAAGTCGTTTTCACATCCATCTGCCAAATTTCATAATCATAGTGTGCGGCAATAGCTAATAAAATCCTGATTGACTTAAGCATGGCTACAGGAGAAAATGTTTCCTCGTAATCAATACCTGATTTCTAAGTATATCTTTTTGCTACTAGTCGGACCTTAAAGGTTTCAACATTTCCATCGGGCCCCAGCTTCCTCTTGTAAACCCATTTACAACCGATAGGAATAATTCCGTCGGGAACCAGAACCAAGTCCCAGACTTGATTATAATGCATTGAGGCAATCTCAAATTTCATAGCTTCCAGCCATTTCTCCGCATCGATGTCTAACATTGCCTCTCTGTAGGTTAAAAGATCCTTTTCTTCGATTAAGAAAACGTCGAGGGCATCATCAGATGTCATCCCGTATCTGAAAGGGGGTCTCGATATCCTTTGTGACCTATGAGGTGGTTGTGTCAAAGGTATTTCATCTTCCTGAAATTCTGGTTCTGTTATCGATTCAATGTTACTTTGATTGACTTCATCAATATCAATCATTCTATGATCTGCACTTTCTAACACAAATTGTGTTTCTAAGAAAGTTGCATTTCAAGCAACGAACATATTTCGGTTCTCGGGATCATAGAACTGATATCCCATGGAATTTTTAGGATATCCAATGAATCGATACTTGTACCCTCTAGGTGCAAGTTTATCCCACTGTGTAACTCTTACATAGGCAGGACAACCCCAAATCTTAACATACTTAAGACTCGGTTTACTTCCAGTCCATAACTCATACGGAGTAGTCGGAACAGTTTTCGATGGAACTTTGTTTAGAAGATGAGCGGCAGTGTCTAGAGCATGGCCCCACAAGTATATTGGTAGATCAGTAAAACTCATCATCAATCGAACCATATCTAATAAAGTTCGATTCCTCCTCTCCGAAACACCATTGTGTTGAGAAATGTCTGGAGGAGCATACTGAGTGAGAATCCCATTCTCTTTTAAATAACTCACGAACTCACCGCTCATGTACTCACCGCCCCGATCTGATCGAAGGCATTTCAAGAGTTTTCCAGTTTGTTTCTCTACTTCAAATCGGCATTCTTTGAACTTTTCAAAAGTTTACGATTTGTGTTTCATAAGAAACACATAACCAAATCGAGATAAATCATCGATAAAAGTTACAACGTATTGAAACCCACCCATTGCAGCATGATTTATAGGACCACATACATCGGAATGCAAAAGTTCCAATAAATCATTAGCATGGTGTCCAACACCACTAAATGAGGATTTGGTCATTTTACATTAAATACAATATTCAAAAACTGGTAAAAGTTCTATGGTTAGATCTGATATCACACCATCATTAACTAGTTTGGTTAGGCGTTTTATGCCTATATGACCTAATCCCATATGCCAAAGTTCTGTGTTATTTATTTCACCCGATCTTTTCCTTTTAGATTTCTCTATATTAAAGACATCATGATTTTTGGTAGGAATGTAATGACCATCAACCATGGGAGATGAAACAAGCAAGACATTCATATTATCATATAAATCCAAAAGACCATCTTTAATATTTACATGAAATTCTTCACTGTCAAGTACAGGAAGTGAGATGATTTGTCGTATCATAGTCGGCACAAAATAACAGTTATTAAGTTTAATATTACATTCATCAGAGAGTTTCAAAAACAAAATTCCTACTGCTTCAACTTGTAGAGAATCTTCATTCCCTACTCGCAACTGCATCTCTCTCGGCTTCAATCTTCTAGTTTCCCTCAGATCCTGCAATGAATTGCAGATATGAGAAGGACAAGCGGTGTTTAACACCCAAGTCGAACTAGAATCAAAAGCAAATGTAATGTCAATAATAGAAAAGCAAATACATGTGGTAGCTTTCTTCAAAGAAGCTAAATACTTTGGACAATTGTGTTTCCAGTGTCCAAGTATGCCGCATTGGAAACATTTTCCTTTTGCAACATCTGTCTTCACCTTTGTCTTAGAAACCCCTGCAGAAGCAACCTTAGGACCTTTACCTGCAACTTTCTTTTTCTTTTTCTGTTTCTTCCCAGCCGGCTTTTGAGAAGCCTGAGAAGGTCCAGAAGAAGAAGCACCAGTGACCATAAAAGCAGAACTATTCTTATTCATGTCATCTTGAGCCGTCAGTAATATATTGTGCAACTCAAAATAGGTGGGAAGCATCTTATGCATGTTAAAGTTAACAATAAAGTCCTTGAAAGACTTAGGAAGAGATGTGAGAATCACATTATTCCCGAGGAGGTTGTCAATAGGAATATCCATCCTTTCGAGCTCTTCGATACAATCTATTAGCTTCATCACATGTGGCTAACAGGTTTTCCCTCCAGGAGGAAAGTATGAAAAAGCTCGACAGCCACCCTATGCATCTCTACATGTGGTCGATCACTGAATAGTTCCTTTATATGCATCAAGATGGATCCGGAATCAGGCATCGGCATATACTTCCTCTGTAGTTCCGGCACTATAAATCCCAAGATGTATGACCAGACTTTCCGATCATCATCCTTCCATCTTTTGAACATCTCACGTTCCTCATCTAAAGCATCATCTGAAACCCTTGCAGGCATTGGGCGATCTAGAACATATTCAAGTTGCTCCGCTTGACAGAGAATTCAGAGATTCATGAACCAAACATTATAATTAACAGCACCATGGAGCCTATGCGTATCAAGTATACGCGAAAACGGGTTCGAAACAGACATTCTTTCTACACAAGATAAAATAAAAATAAGTGGATAATAATATTTAAATATCATGATAAAATACTAAATAGAATATGGGTTTACTTTTTCTATAAAGTGCCCTCACATTGTCTTATATATTCTTTATAATCTCTACAAACAAGAATACATAAATTTAACTCTTAAATCTCACAATGAGAAGTAGATCTTTCTTGACATTTACGCAAATCTCATGCTTTAACAATATTTACCTTTGTAAACTCGAGAAGGTAGGCAACTATTATCAATTGCATCTCATGCAGCTCTTGCATTCGGTCATAAATCGAATCTCATCCTCACGCTTTAGCAATATTGGATAATTCAATTTTTTAGATCAACTTGTCTATCGTCGAAAGTAGGATACTAATATTAACCTCATGCTTTAGCAATATTGGATAATAATTTCTCTTAAATTTGACTCATCTCAAGCTGAACCGGATTAGAACAAAACATTACAATCAATCCCTCACGTTTTAGCAATATTGGGAATAATCATAATGGTTTAACTAATACCGTATAGACAAGCCGAACCATGTCATATTTTCACACAAAATTAATGACACTTAGATCTAGTGTAGAGATTTCAACAAGCTCAAATGCATACAAATATTTAAATGTATGCATGTACAATAAAATTCCTAAACATGTAATCTACTATTAAATGTATGCATGTGCATTTTATACAATTAAGAAAAACTGTAAAGGAGATGAACAATTATTAGCATGTATCGCTCTGATACCACTTATTGAGTGAGGAACGGAAATGCCGAGCGTAACGGAACCTGCCCGAGATCAAATCCCGAGCGAATAAAAATATTTTATTTATTTATTTTCGGCAGTAGCTAAAAAGGTGTGTTAAAAAATTTTTTTTTACTACAAACTTAAATTATTCCAATGTATTAAAAACATATATCATCATATATAAATTTTTTTCATACATCAAATTAACTTCCATAAGCTCAAATAAAAAATCATAACACTTTAACAATTTTATCAACACTTGACAAATTTAATCCAAGCATCAAAATTATTTTCCAACACTTGAAAAAATAATAATCCAAGCATACAAAATTAATATATCAACTATATATTAATTTGTTTCATACACTTTAATGCTTAATTTTCCTCAAATACATGCTTCTAATTATTCAACACTTCTACAACAATTTTTCTCAACAAAAATCATCAACAAAACAACAATAAATTTACAAATTAAATTTACCAACAATTGATTTCAACCCTTGCCAATTGTTGAAGCTTTGCATCCAAAATCCTCAAATCCTCCAAGCTCTTGATTCTTTGAAATTCCTTCTTTCTCCACCAAATTGAGCTTCTTGAAGAACAAGTCTTGGTGATCAAAAGGTGGTTTGATCACTCAAGAATGACAACAAGATTTTCCCAAAATTTAACTCTTAAAAACTAGGAAAATCAAAGCTTCAAGAACACAAATAAACCCTCAACTCTTAAGGATTAATTCCATGGACTTGATTATTTGTTTGGATAATTTTTGGTGAGATTTTTGGCTTAGAAATTGAGAGCAAAATTCAATTCTTCTTTTTTCTTGGTTCGGCAATGGCTTACTGCTTCTTAAAAAAATCGCTTTTCTTTTTGTTCTCTTGTTCTCTCGGCAGTGGAGAGTAAAAAAAAAGAGTATATTTGCTTTTGTTTTATTAATTAAAATTAAAGAAAACAAACCCAAGCCTTTTAATTTAAACCATGGTTTAAAAGCATCTTTACTCCACACCACATGTTTCAAAAAGCTGACTTGACCAAAGTTAAAAATTAATCTCACCACTAAGTCAACTTAGTCACAATCAAATGATTTAGTTACTTTAACAAAAATATTCAATTGCATCAACTAAAGTGACCGGCGTAAACACACACGTATAACGCAAGCGCACGTATCGTTCAAGTAGTATAAAAATATCGATCCCACGAGGACTTAATTCCTACTGTTGTTATTAATTATTGATACTATTTATTTACAGGTATTAATTATAGGAGAAGGGAATTGATTGCTTTTGGATGGTTGAATGTGGTTTTGCAAAAATAAAATAAAAACAGACTCAAAAAAAATACTAAGGAAAATAAAATAAAAGACTCAATGATCTAGGGTCGTGACTCCACACAATATTATTATAAAGATGAATTGATTCTCTTATTTATGTGTAATAAATTAATTTGCTAACCTGGAACACGATGATATGCGAAAGCCTCTTCCGATGGTCAGACACAAATACCCAGTATAATCCAATTGAACCATATTCCTATGTCAACCAAATTACCTGGATTCATTAAGATTAAGTTCCAATTATGGCTACCCACGCCCGACAGGTATATTCCTATCCTGTAAGGAAATCTATTAAAGGGTTATCTATCCTCAAGGAAGATCGTGAGCTATTGAATCTAAGGCTGAAACCTAAAATCCCTATGTCTAGTTCATTTTAAGTTTACCATATCAATCTTATTAATTGCCAGTTAACAAGAAGCATTAAGCTTAAGACCCAATAAACAAACTAAAGAACTACCCATAAAAAGAAAATCAATTATTAAGTGTGTGTATTGTGTTTCATCACTTCCCTAGAATAAAAATAAAATGCTGGGGGTTGGGGATCCACTTTTACTATTTATAATTTAGATATCTCCCTTAATATAATACATAAATTAAACATGATAATACCGACCAGCCATAAAGGCGGTGTTCCTTATTAAGTCAAATTAAGTCCGACCAGCCATAAAGGCGGTAATAGTATTTGAACATAAACCAGCCATATAGGCGGTAATTACCTGTCACCTAAAGACCAGCCATATAGGCGGTGCCACATTATGTCAAATAAATAAAACCGGCCATTAAGGCGGTAATCTTTTATATTTTGAATTATAATTTTCATATTATATTTAAGGGAGATTAATCTAAATTAAAATAATAAAAGCTTCACCTTATCCCCAGCGGAAAATTAACTACAAAACATTAAAGAAAGGTAGAAGAAGAGATCTATTACTACTGAAAATTAAAATATATAAATTAAAAATAATATTTATATACAAAAATAGATGCTTCCTATAAAATCAGAGAAAATTCTCCAAGGAAAGCATAAGGAGAAACTGAATCTGGCACTTGGAATTTATAGGCAAATTTTGGGTCAACGTCGCGACGCTGAAATTGCACTAGCGTCGCGACGCTGGCAACAGTTATTGGAGTCCACGCGGGGTTGACCACGCGGCTGTCGGCACAATAATTGGTGACATGTGTCACGCTCTGGTTGGCTGGCGATGCGGTCCAATAAGAAGGCGACACGTGGCAGCTTGTGATAGGCGGGATTTTCGGTCCAATGGTGGCTTGACACGTGGCAGCACCTGATTCGTCGATAATTCAGTCCAATGGCGAGATGACACATGGCACGCGCTTGGTTTGGTCCAATCAGATGTTGACACGTGGCGTCCGGCGTAAGTTATTAGAACCGTTTTGATGGTGACACGTGGCACGGCGCACGTTAGCATGATCGGCGCACGTTAGCAAATTTTGACCAATCAGATTTTGACACGTGTCACATGGCGTAAGTTAGCAAGTCCGGCGCATGCGCGTCGCGACGCCGAAATGACGAAAATGCCCTTTTGTCCAATTTTGTCCATTTTGCCCCCAAATTGTCTCCAATGCTTCCCAAACTTTATTTTTCTGTAAAATAACACAAAATACATCAAAACGTTCACAAAACTCGAGAAACTATACGAAATATTAGGTCAAATGGGTGGGAAAAAGTGATATAAATACCATTCATCATAAAGTTACTTTAATTAATTAAAACCTTTATTTGTATAAACCAAGTAATTATTTTTGTACATTAATTTAACAATTAAATTAATTTACTAATTAATTACTAATTTAATGTAAATCAAATTTACATTTATTATACAATAAACTTATATCAACTCTTGATATAAAATTAATTAATTCAATTCATCTCATGAATTATCGGATCAAACAATTTAATCCTTAAAACCCAAAAAATACATTGTCAACATTTGACAAAAAGTCTCCCTAGTGCCCAACGAGTAAACTTAATATAATGGAACTCTCTAGACTCACGTTCGGTTGTTACTTATATATATATATACATATATATCTCATATATTCGTACATATATTCATGAAGCCTGCCCACCTACAAATCATTACTACAAATAACACGACACGTCGAACCATACAAGTCGAGGTTAAAATGTTAATGTATAATCCATTCGTCATTACCATCTCTAATTAAGTAAGGTTATAATTTTTATTGTCAAAACCTTATCTACTCAATATATAATAACTTTTCACAATCATATTCCATTAATAAATAATATATGCAAAAATCTTTTCAATATTATTTATAATGTTAAAGAAATAATTTCTTCAACGAACTTTTGGCCAAAAGATTTCCGGAATATACTCTAAAAAATTTCTGGAAACATAATCCAACCATATGGATTGACGAATCCTCATATTAACACACACCGATCTTCGTGAGCATCGGTCTATACCTAACAATCATCCAGAGGTCAGACCATAAAAGGTCTCTGACATGCATGGTATCAGGTACAGAGGATCACTCACAAGACTACCGTGGTGTCTCAAGTCAAAGGACCACAATAACTACTCAACTCGAAAAGACAACTATTGACAATTTTATGGAATATCTATTAGCCATCTTTTATGAGTTTGTTCGATATTCATTCCACTAATGAATATCTGCATTTCTATACAAACTTCAACTAAGCTCACAGTCTGTTGAGACAAACCATATGTCCATTACATATATAGACAATGCACTAGTCTTACCAATATAATGACCGACCCATGTCAATATATCTAGACCATGAATAATTTATATTCGAGAGAATGCGAGATATTTCTCAACACAATTTGTAACTCTTGCAACTATATCACCATATGTTGTAACTCTCGGGTCTTTACTAATTTTATATAAGGTTCCGAGTGAAACTCGAAATCTCTAACTCTTAGAGTAATCTAACACTTAGATTTATAATATATAAATAAAAGTAAGAAATTACCATACAAATAAATAAATAATCATGATAAAGAAAATATTACATTACATAAATAATAAATATTCATACAAAAAGTGAATGGTGCTCGATCACCATTTCCAACAAGAAATATTCTGATCAAACGGGATTCTCAATTGATATTGAAATAAGTAGTGGGGGAATACAACTGTAATAGTTTTTCATTGGCTCCTTATTTCACAATTTCCATACAGCTCTTCGAGTCTTTGGAAGAAGTGACATTCCAACATGTTCCAATAGAGGATAACTGGGAAGCAGACCAATTAGCGCAAATTGTTTCTGGAGAGATGAATTAATGTGAAAGTCTTCAATACTGATGTAGGAGTGGCAAAAGATTAGAGGGAAGAATTCAAGATGTATTTGGAGAATCCAAGTGCAAGAGTTCCTAACATACTCAAAGTTCAAGCATATAATTTTTCTTCCTATGAGGAGAGTTATTCTGAAGGGATTTGATGGGCTTCTACTAAGGTGCTTGAAGTTTTCTAATGTTATGCAAGTAATGAAGCAAGTTTATGAAAAAGTATATGGTGCTCATCAGGCAGGAATAAAAATGATATTTCTATTGAGGAGATATGTCTATTATTTTCCAACCATCCTAAAAGATTGTATTAGTTACTCAAAAGGATGCCAGCAGTACCAGAAATGTTGAGCCGTTTAAACCGTAGCAAACAAGATACACATATCTATCTAACGGTATATCATTTGAAGTTTAATTCAACCGTTTGCTAGTTTTTAGAAGATCATTTACCGATGTACTTGTGCATGAAGTTCATTTTGGTGCAAATAAAATGCAAATGATTCTTTTAGCATTCTAAGCCATTTTAAATGCAAGTGATGCCAATGTATGATTCCTAAGAGCTTTAGATCACTTGAGTAAACTCACTTACAATTAGAGCATTAAGCTAAGACTTAACATGATTTCTTCAATTATGCGCAAGTCTTCACATTCTCGCTCTTCACCACATATGCTTTGACACTTTTTGTATTGCTTCGTGTTTGCACGTCGAAGTCTTGTTTCTCGCGTTGCATCATCAAAACCAATTACAATCGATTATGAGACCAAGTCGCCAACAATCTCCCCCTTTTTGATGATGGCAACTCCTTAAAACTTGTTGCAATTTGTGAGCTTCTTGGAGTCCAAATTTGACAATTTTGCTCCCCCTCAATGTGTGATTGTCTTCAAAATAGCTCTATAAGACTTAGACAAACACATTAGTACATTTACTCCCCCTTAATCCAAGGGTGAGGGTAAAACAAGTTTTAATCTCATTTCTAATGATTTCTCCCCCTTTGACATTATCAAAAAGTGGTGAAGAAAAATTAAGTTCTAAAATGAGATACCAATAGATGTGTGCAAAAATGATAAGAGATTTAAAAAATATGCACATTTGGCATTTCCCCCTATTTGCCATAAAAAATCAAAATTCATGCATAAAAGAGCATTTTTCAAAAGATAGATACTCATGAATACCATTTACAATCTAAGATCATCTTAAGCATGATTTCTTCCCAAATTTGATACCAATTAAAGATATATCAATACATTCCATGATACCAATTATTAATTATCAAAGTCCATGCATTTCATGATGCCAATTATATTCATATAAGATTATGCCAATTTACATGCATTTCATTTTCAACCAATTAGTTCATATGGCAAGACATATTCAATCAAGTGATCACATATATTGCATTTAACTCAATAATTTCATGTGATACCATTTGAAATAAAGAAGGGGTTTAAGTATATGATTAAGGCATTTAATGATATCAAATGAACAATTGATACCAATAGAAGTTTGAATACTTCCCTAATCATTTTGCATGCTTCAAAAAATATTAACCAATATAAAATTTGCATACATATAGATATTTAGAGGAAACGGTACCAATGTTTCCGTGAATACGGATTTTACCTTTACCGTTGCGATTCCTCATCTTTTTGAGCCTTTGGGATCAATTTTGCAATTCTCTTTAAAGATCCATTCCCAAAGCTCCCCCTACAAATTTATCAATTGCACTTTGGTACCCAAACTTTCTTGGGTCCATTGGGGTTAATTTTGATTCATTGAGGAATCCATGCATTCTTCATCACACTCTTATTTATGCATTCAAAAATTTTATGTCCCTTTTCATTACATGCATGACATGTGATATTTTCATTTTTAACATTCTTAGCATGAGAATCGGATGCCTTAACAAAATAATTCTTCAAAAATTTTCTCTTAATGTAAGGCCTATATCATAATCCTTCTTTTTTAAATGCACATTTTTGGGATCCAATGAGCATATTAAAAGTTTTATGTCCCAATGTGAATTTGCTAAGTATGTTTTACAAATCAATAACCTTTGTGTTTAACAAAACATTTTCATTTAAAATTGATTCGCAATCACATGTTTTAGAGCTAGATGGCATATTTGATATGGCATTTTCAAGTTCTAGCTTTTTCAACTTTAAACATGCATTTTCATCATTTAAGCATGCAATTTCTTTTTCATGTTTAGCCTTTAAGCATATAATCTCATTCTCTACAACATGAATTTTATTCATACAACATGCATGATCATTTTTAAGTGTAGCATGCTTATTTTTAACTAATTTCAATTTCTTTTTAAGCATATCACACAATTCTTTTAAGCCATTAAAAGCATTAAGTAAATCATTATAGTCTTGAGAATTGTGTACCTCTTCTTCTTCGCTTTCTTCTTCAATTTCAAAGTGGATGTCCTCATCCGTGATAGCCATAAATGCTAGATTTGTTCTTTCTTTAGCTTGAACCTCTTCTTCCTCTTCGGATGAGCTAGAGTCGCTATCGCTCCAAGTTGAAGTGGCTTTCATTGCCTTTTTCTTTGATTTGCTTTTCATTTTCCTCAATGGGCAATCGGTAGCTATGTGACCCGGTTTGTTGCATTCATAACACACAATTTTCTTGTTCTTCCGCGGCCATTTTTCTTCTTTCTTTTCATCTGCCTTTGATTTTCCTTTGAGCTTTGTGGATTTGAGAAGCTCATTTACTTTATTGGTGATGCTTGCCAATTCATCATCACTATCCTCTTCTTCACTTGAACTTGAGTCGACTCTTTTTCTCGCTTTTAAGGCCAATGACTTCCTTGTCTTTTTCTCATCTTCCTCCTTTTTATCCATCTTGATCTCCATTTCATACTCAAGCAATTTGCCGACCAAATCATCCATCTTCAATGTGTTTATGTCGTTTGCTTCTCTAATGGAGGAGGTATAGCTTCTAAATTCTTTCGGGAGTGATCTCAAAATTTTCTTTACTTGATCCGATGTCCCGATGACTTTTCCCAAGGCTCCCAAATGATTGATGATGACCGTAAACCTCGAAATCATGTGATCAATTTCTTCCCCGGATTCCATCTTGAAATTATCCAATTCGCACATGAACCGGTTGATCTTTGATTCCTTCATTTGGCTTGTGCCCTCATTGACCATTTCCAAAGACTTCCATAAATCATATGCATTTCCACATTCCGGAAGCTTGCTAACTTGATCCCGATCAATGGCACATAGGAGTTGGTTGAGTGCCTTAGCATTTTGTGAGGCTATTTTTACATCCTCACTATCCCATTCTAAACTCGGCTTCGGAATCTCAACCTCATTGCTATCCCTTTTTGTTGGTCCTTTTGCACCTCGTGTGATAACCAAATAAGATTGCGGATCTACGGCAAGGAGATAATTTAGCATTCTCATCTTCCAATAATTGTAGTTCATACCGGTGTAAAACGGAGGTCTAGTTGTTGAATATCCTTCGGCAAGATTTGACGAGTTGCTTGTAGATGCCATGATCTATTCTCGGACGATTAAGTCTTGTAGAGAATACCTCGCTCTGATACCAACTGAAAGTACCTACAAGCAATAACGACAAAGCAATCTCTATACCCAAGAGGGGGGTGAATTGGGTTATCGCTACAAATACGGAATTATAAAATCTTTACCGATTTTTAGCTCTTATTACCAAGTGGGGACTTAGGGCAATTTTCTCTATTCCAATTAATAGCCTATATGTAAGTTTTCTATTCAATATGTATAAGCAT
Organism: Zanthoxylum bungeanum; assembly: GCA_019454045.1. Lineage (NCBI taxonomy): Eukaryota > Viridiplantae > Streptophyta > Magnoliopsida > Sapindales > Rutaceae > Zanthoxylum > Zanthoxylum bungeanum. The sequence continues at coordinate 32,137 of SKCR01049210.1, forward strand.
AAATAAACTTGCTATAAACAAAAGTATAGGGAAAGAGAAATACGACACCGAGATTTATAGTGGTTCGGCCAAACGTGCCTACGTCCACTCCCTCAAGCCTCGCTTGAAGATTTCCACTAGAATCGAGTTTTCCGTGGTTCACTCGTAACCAAGAGTTTTCCGCAAAGGCACACTCTGAACCTTTTACAACTTTGAGTTTTGTTCGTAGGTGCACTCACAACCTTTACAACTTACCCAACCAAATGGGATTTCACAAACCACAAGTGTTTTGATAAAGAAGAATTAAAACACACTTGGGCACTCACAAATAATAAGAAGATTGTGTGATTTGCAAACCCAAGTGATCTAAGCTCACTAAATGTAATGAAGATGTGTGTGAGCTTGTATGAGTGTTTAAGTGTATGAAGGTTTAAGACACTCTTGTATTTGCCTTAGAGAATGTATAAAGGTTGTGTATTAAGTCTCTTAACCAAGGCAAATGAGTTAGGGTTCTATTTATAATAAAATGCAAAGCATTCCCCAACTTACAACGAGACCGGTATGGAAACCGGTATGGAGACCGACAAGCCGGTCTAGGGCTCCAACGGCTATATTACCGTTGAGAAAGTGTCCGTTAGACCGGTATGGAAACCGGTATGGAGACCGGTATGAGTCTCCCTGGTTCCAGTAAGTGTTCAATATGAAGAGCTTGACCGGTATGGAAACCGGTATGGAGACCAGTTTGGATCTCCCTGGTTTCAGTAACTGCACAATAAAGGCTAGACCGGTATGGAAACCGGTATGGGGACCGGTCTGGAGCTCCCTGGTTTCAGTAAGTGCATGTTCTGATGACCAGTCAAGACTGGCGACACTTGGTATTTTGGCCATAACGTTCTCTAGAAAATTCCAAATCAAGATCCGTAAATTTCTACATAAACTAGACACATATATCTAGCTGCTGTAAATATTTCAGCTCCAAAAACATTAATATGAATTTTATGAAAATTTTCTAATGTGACATATATGCAGAAAACGCACATATGAACATGTTGTAGTAAAATGGCTCTAGCAAAAGTTCTATGCATCGGAATTGTGTTCCGTTTAAAGCGTAGCAAACAAGATACACATATCTATCTAACGGTATATCATTTGAAGTTTAATTCAACCGTTTGCTAGTTTTTAGAAGATCATTTACCGATGTACTTGTGCATGAAGTTCATTTTGGTGCAAATAAAATGCAAATGATTCTTTTAGCATTCTAAGCCATTTTAAATGCAAGTGATGCCAATGTATGATTCCTAAGAGCTTTAGATCACTTGAGTAAACTCACTTACAATTAGAGCACTAAGTTAAGACTTAACATGATTTCTTCAATTATGCGCAAGTCTTCACATTCTCGCTCTTCACCACATATGCTTCGACACTTTTTGTATTGCTTCGTGTTTGCACGTCGAAGTCTTCTTTCTCGCGTTGCATCATCAAAACCAATTACAATCGATTATGCGACCAAGTCGCCAACAAGAATAACTCACATCCTTCAATCCATGAGAGATGAATTAATGTGAAAGTCTTCAATACTGATGTAGGAGTGGCAAAAGTTAGAGGGAAGAATTCAAGATGTACTTGGAGAATCCAAGTGCAAGAGTTCCTAACATACTCAAAGTTCAAGCATATAATTTTTCTTCCTATGAGGAGAGTTATTCTGAAGGGATTTGATGGGCTTCTACTAAGGTGCTTGAAGTTTTCTAATGTTATGCAAGTAATGAAGCAAGTTTATGAAAAAGTATATGGTGCTCATCAGGCAGGAATAAAAATGATATTTCTATTGAGGAGACATGTCTATTATTTTCCAACCATCCTAAAAGATTGTATTAGTTACTCAAAAGGATGCCAGCAGTACCAGAAATGTTGAGCCATCAAACGATTCCTACAAATGACTTATACGCAATAGTAAAGCCAATGTCTTTCTGATGATGGGATATATACTTGATTGGAAAAAGTGTATTTTGCATCCACAAAGGGCTAAAGTTTTATTATTGTGGCTACAAATTATTTTACAAAATGGGCGGAGGCTGTACCATTGAAAATGGTGGAGCACAAAGACGTGATCCAATTTATAAAGGAAAACATCATCTATAAATTCAGAATCTTTTCGTCCATAACAACAAATCAAGACACCATGTTTACACGAGAAGAAATGAAAGACTTTGCAGAAGATTACATGATCAAGTTAATCAACTACCCACAAGCCAATGGGCAAGCATAAGCTTCAAACAAAGTGCCCATTGGAATCCTGCAGAAAATGATTTATGAAAACCCAATAGATTGGCAAAGGAACCTCTCAGAAACTCTTTGGGGATACAGAACTTCGAATATGAGTGCAACATAAGAGAATTTGTAGTCATGTCAATAGAATTTGTAGTTCCTTCCTTAAGAGTAGCCATACAAAACCAATAAACTCATGTGGAATACAACCAAGCCATGGTGTAATGGAACTTGAAGAATTATATGAACAAAGGACACGAGCTTTTAATAATCTGTTGGTGCAAAAGAAGAAAGTTTTCAAGACTTACAACAAAAAGGTGAAAAAGAAGATTTTCTCAGTAGGGGACTTGGTGTGGAAATTGATCCTGTCAGTGGGGCACAAGGACAGAGAATTTGATAAATGGTCTCCAAACGGGAAGGGCCTTTCAGAATCCTGAAGGCTTTAAGAGGAATCTCCTATTGGCTAAAGAGCCTGGAAGGAGATGAAGTTATTTTCAAGAGTAATAAAAACCAAATGGGAGCCAAGAGAGAGGAGACCTTCTCCAAATCGATCCAAAAACTCAATATGTCAACTTTTTACTAGTTTCCCTATTTAGCTAATTTTCCTTTCAAGTCCTCTGTAGTTATAGTTTATTTTATTTCCCGTAAACTTAGCTTAACAATTTATTTTTTTGTAACTCTAAATTTTCAATTCCAATAAAGATCTTATTCTCAGTAATTTATTATTCATTTTCTCTTATTAGTATTTTTTTTTTTAAAAAAAAACTAATTACATATCCTTTCCAGGTTTTAGAGAACTCTTTAATTTTTAAAATCATTTGATTAGATTAGATGTCAGGTAGTAAGATTGAAGATTCACTTTTCTGACATGCACATCAACGCCACTTTTGGAGCCACAAATATTTAATTAATTTAATATATTTGTTAAAGAAAATAAAAATACATTAAAATTGTTAGGGTTGGTGCTCTGAGCGCTAATTTCTCTTGTATTTCCTTGTAAATACTTGTGTAAATATTTTATTATGAATAAAATAAACAGTTTCTATAATTTGACTTCTTCTTTCGTGATATGGTAAAAACATACATGACCATATAATGATTAGTTATGATACTGTTGCAAAAGCGTCGCAACTGTTATTGAATTGTTTCATAACAATACCATTCTTAAACTATTTCTGGTCAAGGTTTACAATTGCTTAGTCAGTAAGTAAACCCACAGAGAGTGGTACATGTCGTATATTGAAATATTGGATCCAATGGTTTCACAATGAACCATGAGTCTCGGGAGACTCGTATAGACATGCAGGTGTTTGTATTGGATAAACATTGAATGACTCACCGAAGATTCTTAATAGATAGTACACCAACGTCAATAAGAATCTTCTCGATTTGAGTAGCATAGTGATTTTTTGACTTGAGATACCACTGTGGATATATGAGGTATCCTTCACACTTTGATGGCAGTCAAGTCACTGACATATTTAGGTCAAACCTCCACATGTTCGTTAAGTGTGGACTGTTCCTCAGGATATCTTGTGTGTATCAAGATAGGATCCATCGGTTCTGTGTACAGAGCATAGACATTCATTTTGAGATTAGCAATCTGTTTAATCCATGGGCCCATGATACACTGTAGAAGTGAGTTCTAAGTGCTATTAAGAGATCGCTAATAGAAACATCGACGATATTATATCTATAGAGATTTGACGTTAATATATATATATATATATATATATATATATATATATATATATATATCTGGTATAATTCGGATACCTGTGACGGATGGATTATACTTATGTGATGACCTCGACATGTATGATTCAGCGAGTTTATCTGTGGTCGTCATAATTTACGGGTGGGTAGATTATGGATATGAAATTGGATTTCGTGACAGATATGTCTGAATCTAGAGAGTCTCACTAATGAAATATACTTGTAGAGTACTTGGGAAAATTTTATAAATAATACTGATTATTTATAAATCGTTTAACGGTTAAACCAAAAGGTACATGCTTTAAGGGTAATTCAGTCATATACTAGTTAGTGTGTATTTGGATTAAATACTTGATTTTATTAAATACACATTAATTAATTGTCAAATAAAGTATTTGACACAAGTTCCAAACATATGTATTATGGAATATTTAAAGTAAATATGATACATGTGTTTAGATATTTGTATTAAGTAATTATCTAATTATTTAATTGTTAAATAATTAGAATAATCAAATACATTTATCTTTATCATTATTATGGCTATATATGGCTTAATGTAATTGGTACACTTGTAAGTTTACTTTTTGGAAAATGTAGCAAAATTGAATTTGGTTTCTTTAAATATTGATTTAAAATTGCAAATTTTTGATTTTCCAAAAATACCATTTTCGGCCCTAACTCTACATATTTAAGGTTTTCATTTTTCATTTGCTAACTAAGTGTGTCAAGCTTCTAAAAACATTACAAAAGAAAGGTTGAGAGAAAAGTGAAGAACTAAAGAAGGATTTGAAGAAAACTTAACATATGAAAATTGTTTAACTAGAAAAATGTTTTTCAACACTTTTTCAACTAGAAAAATGTTTCTATGGTTCTAAGTTATAACATATGATGTTTGGTTGTTTCTCTACTCTTTTAGTTTTGTAATATGATGGTTGGAAGCATGACTGAAAGATGTTAGCATGTATGTTAATAAAGAAAGCTTATAAAGTGTTATTATGCTCTCTTTTGGTCATTATATGACTTGGTTGTCATTCTAGAGTTGTTCGGCCACTCAATGATGACTTAGAATTGTTATTGAGTTGTTTCAAAGTGGTGAGACTTGTTTGGTGTTGTAGATATTGGATTAAAGTGTTGGATTGCATTAATTTTGGTTAATTTGATTTATTGAAAAATTAAGGTTTCTAACCTAAATAAAAATTGGGGCTTTTCATATATATGTTGTATTTTGATGTATATAAGATATACAAATCATTTTGGGGTTGATTGGAAATCATCTAAGCTTGTTTTGACAAGATTGGACCAAAATGATCAAAGTTGAAACTTTGTGGGCTTTTCGGCAATTTGGAGGAAATATGGTATTTCAGTTGCTTAATGTATTTTGACATGTATAAATCATTTTGGTAGTGATTTGGAATCACCTAATTATGTATTTGACAAATTAGGACTAAAATGATCAAAATACAAAGTTTAGGGGTCTTTCGGTAATATTGGAAAAATTGTGATTGTTTGGGTAAAAATATGGTTTATTGAGTATTGAGTGATTAAAATAAATTAGTTTATCTTAATTACCAAAGGAAAAATAAAAGAAATCGGAAAATATAATTTTCCCGTATTCCGCTGCGTTACCCGTATATACTGCCTAAAACCCCAACAAAAGTACTTGAGAAAGAAAAGATTTCTCAAATAATTTAATCACTTAAATTTTTTTCTCTTCAATATATTTTTTAATCAAAATTTTATTTAGTGGAGAAAATAAACGAGTTGCCGCTTGCCGGTGCGGTGTTTGTGAATTTATGAATTTAATCATCGAAGAAAAAATAGAAATTTCAAGACGTTTTGTGTTGAGGTAAATTTAAATTTATTTGCTTGTTAGGCCCTATAAATGAATTGTCTGTATTTTATTTTCATAATTAAATGGAAAAAACCAGAGAAATGTTTTAAAATTAATTGCAATTTATTAGGGTTTTAGGATGTAATGTAGACAATTTTTTTGATACATTTTTATGCACTTTCTATAATTTTCAATTTAAGGTTAAAGCACAAACAAGTTGTGCATGCATTATAGATTGAACATTAAAAAAAAACCATAGGCATGTAGGAGTGGATGGAGCTGGAGATAAAAATCTAACGGGGCTAATAATACTAAATAATAAATTTCGCTGGTCAAATCATAAAAATATTAAAAAATTTTAAAAAAAAACCCTTAAAAATGGAAAAATAAATTAAAATTATATAAGGTAAGAATCAATTTGATCTTAAGAGCCCTGTGCCCTTACTTGTGGTAGATGGGTACTGTCAATGAGTAGATATACACACACACACATCAACTTGCTTCCACCCTTTTTTTTCCTGGGAACACATTTAAAAGATTTTCTCTTCCAATACAGCTTGGATCTAATAGTTGGATTTATCATAATATATACAACTTTTTGCATGTGGATTTTATATGTAGTAATAATTAAGTTAAGCTATAATCAATTTGGTACATAGAATCATTGATTTGATGAGCTACGCAATAATGTTATATTTTTGTACATTTATGGAACATTCCCAGAAAATCTTGCAATATGAAAACCAGATATATATAATTTTTGATCTCGAATGTTAGAGCCGTAGTGAACCGTCGCTCTTGACATATTTATATTATAAAATAGTAATAAAATAAATTAAACATCCGAAATTATCAAGTTGTATGTGGGGACAAGTGCTTGTACATATGTTTATCAAGTCTTGTTAAATCAAAACTAATAGTTCCAAATGGTGTGATTTGATGGTGTAGGGTTTAGAATTTAGCCGTTCCGAGTTCGAATTAAGAGGATGTGTTTCTTATAAGAGTTTGAAACATTCGGAATTTTACCTACTCTACTTAAGCCCGAATATGATAATTTGACGGCGAGATTTTTAATATTTAAAAAATAAAAATAAAAATAATGTTTAATGTTTCTATATAATTGGTTTGACTTATCACTGGCACCCCGAAACTGACGGTGGAATATGCCTCAAATATTATATATAATAATGCTCCCATATATAAACTAGATGTCCAGTAAAACTTTCTTAGAGTCATAATGCTGGGATAATACTAATTTTTTTATTATAAGAAATTTATAACTTAATAAATGTGTAATTATAAAATTATTATTTTGACTTAATTATCTTTAGTGTAAGTGATTAGAGGTAAAATTTGTACTATATTTATAATTAATTAATGGAGTATTTCAAATCTAATGTATAGATATTGATACAAAAAATTTCCTGCTAAGAAACTGTAAATATACTTGAAAAAATAAAAATATTTTTGGCTTCAACAAAAAGATATCCATATTGGCGAGTTATTATGTATCTCGCAAGTTCAAAAATGTGGTATAAACTCTAAAGAAAATCATTGTCCCAAACTTCGAATATTTTAATCCATCTTCAACCTTTAATGTAAAATATCAATTTTTTTTTTTTTTGTTGGTAATATCCATATAATTATTACTATGTGGAGGCATATTTGGTGGTAAAATAACAAATCGAATTAGTGCTGAATAACAAACTAATCGAACAAAATATGTCAAATTCAAATTCGATTCGTTTATTAAACGAATCTTAATATTATGATTCAGATTCGATTCGTTTAAATTATGTTAAGATGTTTTATACAGTTATTTTTCACTACTAAAAATAACATTCTTGACTAACATTAAGTGTTGATGGTGTTTTCAGGCACTATGATATTTACAGCAGCACGACAAGGGTAGAAGGGTAATTCCCTTCCTAGGTGAGGCCATTAATACCGATCCAACCCATAAAAAGCCAGCAGTAAGGGTCCGAGCATTTTACCATAAAGGACCGACCACAACCAAGCACATTTTGGTTTCAGACCGAGCATGTTATGATCGGTTACCGAGCACTTGGTTTCATATGACCGGACATTTTTCAGAACGGCATAAAACATTCTCAGTACAAATAACCCTTATGACCGACCACATGAAGACCGAGCACGTAGCAAAGACGTTCCAGAAGAAGAAGTGTCCTATTTCTACAGGGAAAGGGATAAAGTTATCCTACTTACGTAGGGAAAGGAGATGAGTCAGTATCCAAATAGGATACAAGAGATAAAAACAGTATTAGATTAGAAATCCTTGTAAGAGGAAAAGACAGATTCCACTGAAGAATTCTTGTACGAATAGGAATCTGATTTCTGAACTATTATAAATAGAAGGGTAGAGTATGTGTAAGGGGATCAGAATCATCAAGCTCTGATTGTAAAAACAAAAAAGAGATCGGAAAAGCCTGTTTGAGTAATAAAAGTATCATTCTGCTTGTGTCCGTGGACGTAACTCGGATCCAAATCCACCGAACCACGTTAAATCTCCTTGTTGATTGGTGTGTTTATCTGTTTTTTGCTAAATTTACTTTTGGTCCCCCATAACCAAACAAATTCACTATTGAAGGAGGATTACCTCGGAGGTGATATTCCCATATTGCCCTGAGACCAAAATCAACCGTCAACAGTTGGCGCCGTCTGTGGGGAGTCAACAAAAAGCAACTTGCGTAGTGAGACAATGGCGGAAGGCTGAAACCACCAATCATCAGGGAGCTCGGCTGCAGATTGGATGGAGAAGATCGAAGAGAACCTAAGGAAAGAAAGGGAGGAAAATCAAACCCTGCTAAAAACCATAGTAGACCGCTTGGAAAAAATAGAAGGAGCGCACGACGGGAAATTCGAGACCGGGACTAGCCGACGAATGAACGAAATAGCAAAGGGAAAAACAATTGTTGACACAAGTGAGGACGACAGACCCCGGAGGAGGGGCCCCTACGGGGTAAGATCTGTGGTGGTGCAGAAAGATTCCCAAACTGAGGACATGTGGGAGGAAGAGGATGACAAATCGTCACCAGACTCCTCCTATGATAGCCCTCACAACACCAGGAGAAGAGGGAAAGAATATGACGAAAGAGCGCGGGAAGATACCGGACCTGAGAAGCACCACGCCCAAGACAACAGAAAGAGAGGAAACCGCAAGAGGCGGCATGGAACCAAAGACAGCAGCATGAAATCTTGGTTACGGGAGGAGCTAGCCAGATGGGGAGTATTCCCCAATACAGACATAGGAGATGCCCGGGACGGTAAAGATGAGTCCCCCCTCGCAGAAGAAATAAGGTCAGAAAAATTCCCAAAAAGATTCAGCATGCCATCCATGGCGCCATACAAAGGTCATACCGATCCCAAAACCCACATCGAAGGCTTCGTCCTACTAATGGAGGTACAAGAGGTAACAGGTGACGCCATTTGCAAAGTGTTCCCCTTAACTATAGCCGGACCGGCCATCTTATGGTATAGAAGCCTAGCCCCAAGAAGCATCAGCAGCTTCACACAACTCAGAAAGTCATTCATACGGCACTTCAAGGGGGCTTGCGTCCCCAGAAAGACAATTGGAGAACTAAGACTTATGAAACAAGGAGACGATGAACCTTTGAAAATATTTGTTGAAAGATACCACAATATGGTACTCGAAGTCGGAGGGTATGAATCCCCCGAGGCCCTGGAAAGCTTGAAGGGAGCCTTGAAAGTCGGGAGGCTATGGACCCACCTAAGAATCCAGGACACCCCGGACTACGCAACCGCCCTGGAGGTGGCCCGAAAATTCGTTCTATTAGAAAACGAGGAAAAAATATCCCGAAGAGGGAACACCATCAGAGAAAGGACCACAAGAGAGGGCGCCCCCCGCCGCGTAGAAAGAGAATCCAGAAGACCACCCCCAAAACACAAGGAGTTCAAACCACTGCACCGAGACAACCAAGAGAGAAGGGCGCCGACCCAAGTAAACAATGTGGTCGGGGAAGATGCATACATTCCCCTAAAGAAACCACTGGGACAAATTGTCATGGAGATTCAAGGGAAAGACCTCTTAGTAGAACCCGACCAAAGAAGATTTCCCCCAGACAAGAGGAACCAAAAGGCTTACTGCATACATCACAACTCCAGAGGACATGCAACGGACGGGTGTAAAGATCTGCGGGAACAGATGGAAGACTTGGCGAGGAATGGATATTTAAATAAATACATTGACCATGAAGTTATGGCGACTAGGCAGAGGACACATAGCACTGACCAGAGATTCTAATCGGTCAGGGAAAAACTATAACAAAACTCGGGGGTCAGACGTACTAGAAACGGAACAGGCCCCGGGATTACAAGGTGGTCGGTCGGTATCAAACAATGCCCACAAATGAGCCAAATATAAAGTTTTTTCTCGAAATATCCCGCAGAAGAACTGTAAGGAGGACAGTATGTCCCCAAATATCAATAAAACCTTTTTCGTCCGCTTTCTTAAAACGAAGTTGAAAGCCATATACAAAAACGGGGGACATACTCGACGCCCACTACAAAAGACAGTTGGCACCAAGGCCGCTTCAACCATCGGCTCGAGGCTGGATTTTGCTCCGTCGAGGACACTTAGTTTTTCAGCTCGGGGTCGGGGGACGTCCCACCGAGTCAGCCCTTCGGACTGGGGACGTAACATTCCCCCAGGTCCAAGTGCCTTTTTCAGCTCGGGGTCGGGGGACGTCCCACCGAGTCAGTCCTTCGGACTAGGGACGTAACATTCCCCCAGGTCCAAGTGCCTTTCTCAGCTCGGGGTCGGGGTACGTCCCACCGAGTCAGCCCTTCGGACTGGGGACGTAACATTCCCCCAGGTCCAAGTGCCTCTCTTCATTCGGGGTCGGGTTACGTCCCACCGAGTCTACCTCTTCGGACTGGGGACGTAACATTCCCCCAGGTCCAAGTGCCTTTTTCAGCTCGGGGTCGGGGTATGTCCCACCGAGTCAGCCCTTCGGACTGGGGACGTAACATTCCCCCAGGTCCAAGTGCTTTTTTCAGCTCGGGGTCGGGGTACGTCCCACTGAGTCAGCCCTTCGAACTGGGGACGTAACATTCCCCCAGAACCAAGTATCTCTCTTGGCTCGGGGTCCTCAGGGACATGCTCGATGCATAGGATCCGTGAGAAGCATACCACGGGGAGGGATGATACCCCCGTAGCGATTGCTTACTCCAGCGTTACCGAACATAAGGAGGAACATGCCCTTAATGTGTCGAACACTCTTTTGATCCTCACTTACCCGATGTAATAGATCCGTGGGAAAGCATAGCACGGGGGATGATGATGCCCCCGTGAAGATTGCTAGCTCCAGTGATACCGGACCTAAGGAGGAGTATACCCTTAGTATCCCGGACACTCTTTGATCCATTCATCATTTGGATCCGAGAGAGGCACAGCACGGGGATGCGTTGTGTCCCTGTGACGTGTGCCTGCTCCAGCGTGGTAAGGAGGAGCCCTCATACAATACACAGGTTCCCCAGTGACCCGACGTGTAGAGGATGTGCCCTCACCATCCAAACGCTCTATTGATCCAAATCCTGGTTCGCCGGGACTCTGAATTGAAAGATTCAGAATCGTGTTTTGGAGACCCCGGACAGGACGCTGTCTTGAGGCATCCATGTTGTTGTTTATACTTACAAAACATTTTTGGGATAAGTGCTAAGTCACCCCCACCTTTTATTTTTATTTTCCAAAGTTTTGTTTTTGTTTTTCACCGGACTGGCAAGGGGACGCCCGAGCCGGATTTGGTAGGGCTTCAAAGGTTGATTCACTTCCCTTCTATACAAGTCCCAAAGATTACCCGGCCCGGGGCTGGATTTCGTTCCGCCGAGGCCATTATACTGATCGGCTCGGGGCTGGATTAGTACCGCCGAGGCCAAATGACCAATCAACTCGGGGTCGGGTTACGTCCCACCGAGTCGGTCTTCTTTGGACTGGGGAGGTAACATTCCCCCAGGGCCAAGTGTTTTTTCCTCAACTCGGGGTCGGGTTACTTCCCACCGAGTCGGTCTTCTTTGGACTGGGGAGGTAACATTCCCCCAGGGCCAAGTGTTTTTTCCTCAACTCGGGGTCGGGTTACGTCCCACCGAGTCGGTCTTCTTTGGACTGGGGAGGTAACATTCCCCCAGGGACAAGTGTTTTCCTCAACTCGGGGTCGGGTTACGTCCCACCGAGTCGGTTTTCTTTGGACTGGGGAGGTAACATTCCCCCAGAGCCTAGTGTTTCCCTCAGCTCGGGATCGGGTTACGTCCCTCTAGCTCGTGTTGTCCCCCACGGAGGGGTCTCAAGTGTTCAGATAACAGGAAACAAAAAGAAAAGCAAAAAGAGAAAGAGATAAGAAAGACACATAAAGATATATATATATATATATATATATATATATCAAAATACAGCTTGAAATGTTATTACAAAAAAAAGCTAAGTATACACAGGGCCCCGTCCGGGTTACCCCTTCTCAATCAACCCGAACGAGGGCGAGACATTCTTCCTCGGCTGGCTCAGACGTCAGTTGGGTAGGCTCGACCTCGGAAGGGGGAACAACAGCTTCAACCACGTCAACCTTGGAAACCCCCACTTCAGGGACAGGAGCAGGAACCTCAGGGCGGATTTCTTGGGGAACATTAGGGACAGGAGCAACCGAAATTGGGTCGGGATCCATCGCCTCCTCGGAAGAAGGGGGAGCCACCTCTGAAACTCCTCCTCGGACATCTCCCCTTTGCAAAAACGGATAGCTGCATGGATTGGCCCCATATCCAGGTTGGGCAGAACCACCGGTATAATTTCTCCACAATTACCAACCCCCTCAAGACGGATTGCATCCCTCTCGGCCTCCAACTCAGCTTCCCTCCTCGTAAGCTCATCACGTACCCGAGCCAATTCCTCATCCTTAACCCGCAGCTTGTACTCCACACTGCCTATTTCCACTTTAAGGATCCCAATCTCAGTCCGGGCATCCGCCAGACTTGCTTTAGCTTCGTCGGCATTCTTCCGCTCTAGAGTGGCGGCGGCTTTAAGAGCTTTATTTGTCTTAAGAGACTCAACCGCGGCCAGCTCGTAATCCCTATTCTTTTCCTCCGCACTCGCAAGTTTAGTCTCCACTTCAGAAAGACGATTCTGAAGCCTCTGGGCCTGGCCGCCTTCGGACAAAAGGCTTATAAACAGGTCCTTGTTTTTTGCCGCCAAATAATTTGCCTGCCGAAGAAAGAAGTTAGGAAAATAAAACAAAGTATGAAAGACACCACGGTTAAAGAAGAGAAGTAATAGAAGTAACTTGGGCCAGCTGGGAGCACAGCTTTGCAACCACCTCCTTGGGTGAAAGGTCCTCGAACCTCGGAATCTTCTCAGGAGGAACGGCCTCGGCTAGCTCATTGAAAGTCGGCACCAAATGGGAAGTAGCTTCCCTAATGTCCTTCCCAAGGTCATCAACTCCAAGAATCACAGAGCCTTTCAATTTCTTGGAATGACCCCCCTGCCGGACCGGAACTCCTCTGCTCATAGACTCCTCCTCCTCCAATTCCCGACGTACCTGAGTATCCACAGCCCTAAATAGACGCTTCCTTCTCCGAGAAGGTCTCGGAGGACTAGCAGGACGGATGACACCCAGTAGGGGCACACCGGATGATGAAGATAAATCTTGAGAGCTCGGTCGCTCCGTCCCCACGGTCACCTTTCTAGACTCAGAAGATTCAGGCCGCTTTCGAGAGGTACCGGCCCCACCGGGGTTAGTTTTCTTTGAAGCACCTGTCAACTTAGCAAGATATTGTGGCCTCTTCGACATGCCTGTAAGAACAAAAGGAAAAAGGCATGATCAGTACGGAACTTTGGCAAGAGCATAAGCGATATTTCCTTCTAAAAAAAAAAAAAAAAAAACAGTAACAGATCTACCTATCCGACCAGAGACTTTTGGAGGAGCGACCCGAATCAGGCCGGACTCAGCAAAAGCCATATCATTTACCAACTCCCTCCAAAGAGCGGCATACCGCCGAGCCCAGAATACCCGCTTCCGGACCTGGTGGGAAACCTTGGGAGCATCCCTCCAACGGGCTAGAAAGAATAGAAGAAAATGGGTAAGAATCCAAACACAAAGGAAAGCTAAGAGAAGAAAAGATAAGGTCAAATCTTCTAACCTCCCGCTCTAAAGATATCTGGTACCAAGATCTCCCCATCATCCGACCTCAGGGTCCGTCCCCAATCTCCAGTGGCCCAGAACCAGAGGTCTTTGAAATTCTTATTGGAATCAGGAAGCTTTTGAACGACGTTTGACGAACTGTCGTAAGTAGAGAGGTAGTACCAACCGTGGTGAGTCTTTGGGTTGGCCTTCAACCGATACAACCTCTTCACCTCTTCAAAAGAAGGTTCGCCAAGCCCCGCTTGATGCCAAGCTACATACGACCCGGCCAAAATCCTCCAACTGTTTAGACTCAGCTGACAGGGGGCGATCTCCATCTCGGCCAACATCTAGGCGAAATAGGGTTGAATCGGCAGCCGTAGTCCACACTCAAAAAAAGCAGGAAGAAGTGCCACCGAGCCCTCATCAGATTGACTAGCACGATCCATCGGGCCGGGAACTTCAAGGGCAATATCTATTGGAATATCGTATCGTAGCCGCAGCATCGCTAGATCGTCCTCGGTTATCCTGGAAGACCGATTCATATCCAGAGCCGAGCTGTCAAGTTCACTGGGCTCTGGATCCCTCCGAGAGACCCTCTGGTGATAAGTATCATGCTCAACTTCAGAAGGGGTAGGGGTAGTGTCAAGGTCTTCCACACTGGGTGCCCCCGAGCCCGAGGAGAGCTCTTCAGCAGGGGGAGTGGAGGGTTTAACAGGGTTTTTAGGGGAATAACTGTTGTCAGACATCTCTGACATCCGAAAAAAAAAAGGAATGGGAAGTCAGTCTATAGCTAAAAAAAAAAAAAAAACTACTCAGGGTTTCCATCTTAGCTAAGCAGGTGGGTTCTAAAATGCCCTAAGCAAAAACCAACAAGCCATAAGTCATTCCCTAGCAACATTCAAAGATAACAACAGATTCACAGCGCACAAAAAGGAAGAGGTCGTTTAGAAGACTTACTTTTTCTTTTCGGAAAAGCAAAAGGTTGTACAGTAAGGTTTGTCCGTCCCTTATATTCCCAGGTCACAGCGGAGAGAGAGAACGAAAACCCTCGGTTGAAAGAAAACTCCAAGAGCACTGAGTTGAACGAGTCACGGTTGGAGCAGGGGAAATATTCACAGGTAGGAAGGAGAATTTGCCAAAAGGATTGCACAGTGAAAGCCTCGTCTTCTTATGGTCATGATCAGGATGCTCGTGGCCGCTGGATCGAAATAGGAAACCCGGATGAAACGCCAAGTGTCAACTGCAAAAGAGGTCTGCCAAAATTAAACAGACGGTTGAGATCAGCGCACTGTTAAGGCGCCCCTACATAGTCGATTCGCTTCCTTTTTGGCGGGAACCAGACGGATGTTTGACAAGTGTCGAACTTAGAAAAAACCCTAAAGATGATTTGATAGGCATTTAAACAGACGTGACTGTTGCGCGTCTCAAGAAAAGACGTTTGAAAAGAGGCGGCGGAACACTTTGATTCAACACCGAGTCGACCACCAGCAGAGTAAACTAGCACACCATCTTCGCTTAGTTCCCGGGACCAACTCGCATACTCGTTGGAACCGAGAACTAGGGGACAGATGTTGATGGTGTTTTCAGGCACTATGATATTTACAGCAGCACGACAAGGGTAGAAGGGTAATTCCCTTCCTAGGTGAGGCCATTAATACCGACCCAACCCATAAAAAGCTAGCAGTAAGGGCCCGAGCATTTTACCATAAAGGACCGACCACAACCAATCACATTTTGGTTTCAGACCGAGCATGTTATGATCGGTTACCGAGCACTTGGTTTCATATGACCGGACATTTTTCAGAACGGCATAAAACATTCTCAGTACAAATAACCCTTATGACCGACCACATGAAGACCGAGCACGTAGCAAAGACGTTCCAGAAGAAGAAGTGTCTTATTTCTACAGGGAAAGGGATAAAGTTATCCTACTTACGTAGGGAAAGGAGATGAGTCACTATCCAAATAGGATACAAGAGATAAAAACAGTATTAGATTAGAAATCCTTGTAAGAGGAAAAGACAGATTCCACTGAAGAATTCTTGTACGAATAGGAATCTGATTTCTGAACTATTATAAATAGAAGGGTAGAGTATGTGTAAGGGGATCAGAATCATCAAGCTCTGACTTGTAAAAACAAAAAAGAGATCGGAAAAGCATGTTTGAGTAATAAAAGTATCATCCTGCTTGTGTCCGTGGACGTAGGTCGGATCCAAATCCACCGAAGCACGTTAAATCTCCTTGTTGATTGGTGTGTTTATCTGTTTTTTGCTAAATTTGCTTTTGGTCCCCCATAACCAAACAAATTCACTATTGAAGGAGGATTACCTCGGAGGTGATATTCCCATATTGCCCTGAGACCAAAATCAACCGTCAACATTAAGTAATATCCCGAAATTTTCGGGAAATTTCTGGAAGGTTCTCGGATCGAAGTTTAGGACTCAGAATGAAATAATATTGGAGAATAAGAATTTGAGTGTTGAAAGATATATCAGAATATATTGAAGTGGTGTTTTGTAGTTTTGGAAATCGCCTAATATAAATGACCGATTATGCGTATTTTGGATATTTTTATATGACAGATTTTTGTTATTTCGGCTATAGAATTAGCAAAAAAACTCTTATTGAGCTTATTTTTTTATTATTTTGAAAGGTTATTCGAAGATGAATAACTTTTGTGTTGAATATTTTTCACAAATATGCATAAAAATGACCTCAAAATATGAATTTCTGAATGGGTCCAGTATTATGGATCTATTTACAATTTCTCGGGGCTGTTTTGCAATTTTCAAATTTTTGTAAAAATACCCAAAGTTCTCAAAAATTGTAAAATATTGAAAACTACTCACTCATCACCCGACCCCATCTTGGATGGAAAAAGAGGTGGCCAAGGCTTGCCATCAGGAACCGTCGGTCGGTGCGATGATACCAGCCAGTGTATCTAGCAACCGTTCGTCGGTTGGTGGCCGAAGGCAACCCAAAGATCGCAGAAAATGACAGTGAAAGGAGGAAAAACATGTACCACCTATGTATCTTGGTTTCGACTCATCGCATTGATTCATGGTGCAATCCACCCACCAAATCGAAGCTCGTGGACATGCGGCGAGGTTGTGGTGATGGTATTTCAAAACGACGCTCAATTTCATGCAAAATGAGGAATAAATACATAGTGAACAGTAATACTCATTCGCACGGTTGCTCCAATTCAAATTCCGTTGATTCCTACACTTCGTGACAGCATAAGGAGTCCTTTGGTACCCTCAAAATTTTGGTAAGACATCCCGATAAAAATTCACTAATTTCAAATAAAGCATATAATATTTTTGGATGCTTCGAGTAGATTCGTAGAGTTATGTATTGATGTGTATTGAGTTAATTGAACTAGAATGTACTGAATATGTATAGTTGGTAGAATCTGAGTGAAATTGGAAAGAAATAGATCAATCCAGTGGGTTATACGAGTTTTCGGTAAAATCTGATTTCCCGTATGTCGATGTTTTGATGAACATAATGATAGATAAGAGTTATTTATGATGATATGATCATGTTTAGATGGTTTCAGAATGTTCCAGAAGTTTTAGTATCCTTCCGTAGTGTTTTTAGAAACGTTTTCGTAAGATTTTCTAAAAATATGTAATTCAATGATTTTAATCAACAGATTGTCTTAGAATGATATATTATGATGTATTAAGAGTATTAGAATAGTTTCAGAAGAAACATGAAGGATCCGAACGGTTCTACTGTTATTGTTTATAATGGGAAAATATATTTATACCAATAAAGTTTGTCCAAATAGATAGTTAAATCCTCAACATTTTAAAGATAAACATACTAATATTTTTCTTTAGTGAATTTTGTGGGATTATGTATGTATAAATCTAATAATAGCATCCTCAATTTAACAAATTTTAGGATTTCATTAGAAGACAAAAAATATAGATTTCAATATATTAAAAGATAAATATAATTATATTGAAATCAATAATTTTTTTATATATCTTTTAGGGAGATTATTAAATTGAGAATATCTTTATTAAACTTACAACTATATATATCTCTGTGTGTGTTCAATTTTTGGTAGGACGTTCTCATTTATTAAAATGCCATGGCTGTTAAACAATAAAAAACTTGGACTCCATTTTATAAAAGACAAAAAAATATTTTTCAATGTGATTTTCTATCTTTTAGCTGGCAACGGTATTTTATAAAATGAGGGATGTCTGGTTAAGAAATATGAACTCCAATATATTAACAGAAAAAAATAATAATTTTCAATGCGATTTTTGTCTGTTAGTAGGGTATTCTCATTTTATAAAATGAGAATGCTCTCACATGAAAAATATTATATATTTTGAAATTTTCCGATAAAAAGATGTCCATATTACTAAGGCAAGAACAAAACTAAAAGATAGGGAAAACACATACTCACATGCACTATATTTTATCTTTGAATACATTAGAGTACATGTTATTTATTTTTTTTGGATAACCGGGGTGTCCGGGCCAGCTTACGTGCACCTCGACTAATCTCCGGGACATGTGCCCCGTAGCAGATAGATTCTATAATGAAATGATTCCGTATCAGATATTTGATTATAATAAAAGGATCTGAGTCTCCATTAAGCCACATAAAAATAAAGGCCTTTAAATACATTATCTCTCTTAATCATAACCATTCGTTATATATATATATATATATAATATATATTGAGAGAGAGATATATATTTTGATATGATAGGCAGATTTTGAATTTCTTGGTCATTTTAGTGGGAATTGGTGACAACTGTGTGCATTTTTCCATCAAATATCTAAAATTTCATTATTCAAATGAAACTGATACATGTGTTTCTTCCTTTCATTGTGTATTATACACAAAAAAAATGATATTTGCCTGTTTGTCAAATTTAAGAAATTATTAAAGTTAATATTATTGACTGGAGTAGTTTTATTTCTTGTCTATTAATCACTCACTCAATTTTAAAAATCAAGAACCAAAATTTGTCTTGAGCCCTGTGTTTTCTTTTCTTATTAATAGAATATATATATCAGGTCAACCACCGTACCAAAAAAAATATTATTATTATTATTATTATTATTTTTTGTTTTTTTAACAATAAACAATGTCGCTTTCATTTGTGGTCGCCATCTTCTATTTGGCGTTTTACAAAAATTTCAAACCCGAACAATATATAGCACATAATTAGTTGTTATTACTGTTTTTTCTTTATAAAAAATATTATATGTGAAGGGCATAATAAAAGCTGATAAAGGTTTATGAAAATTACTTGATATTTTATTTTTAAAGCCTTCAATAAGGATGGTCAGGGTTAGGAACTCATGTTATTTTAAAATGAATAAGAATTTTTACTATATTTTATGAGTTATTTCGAAATATATATATATATATATATATATATATATATATGATGATGATTATGGTTTCTGTTTGGTGGAACGTTTCGCTAGCGTTAAAGTTAGCATTAAAATACTCCACTAAACAAGTTAGCATTATTTTTTGATGCTACCTTATATTCTAATGTTTATTCCATAATTTATAAGCTAATTTATATTTTTCGTATAATATTCTCTACCAAACGCATCCTATATATGAACTCTATTCTAAATTTTTACAGCTGTTTTTAGAAAACAAACTAAATATAAAAAATATTCAGTTGTTATTGATCATATCTTTATCATATTTATTAATTTATTGAAATCTTGCTTGATCAAATTACCATTTCATGTGCCAAAATTTATGAGCCACTTTCAAGTATTTTAAAAAACAATTACAGACTTGATTAATTATCTGATAAGGTGGTGGTGATATCATTAGAGTCAGTGTTTCGTTAGCTGACCTAACTTAATTCAATTAAATTTTGGGCTGCTTTGTCTTTTGCATGGATGTGTCATTTTCAATTAAGGGTTTTAATCTCTATTGATCAAGTGCATTTGACGTAATTTATTTATATTAATTAATATATATGGCTGCAAGAATTTGGCCCACTTTTGAAAACTTTATTTTGCTTTCTTTATGCTGTAGCTGTGAAGACGTGGTGTTAGTTGTGCTTGCTTGTATTTTGGTCCTTACAGCTTTTGCTCTTCCTATAAAAATGGTCATCTCTTGAGTTTCTTCAAACTCATCGGCTCAAGAGCAGAGAACCCGAAAATAAAAAAAAAAATTCTGGGTATATTAAAACTGCTTGTGTTGAGACATATATTACAAGAGTTTGCTTATATATCCAAGGAGCTAAAACATTTTGAGCTTATAATTGGTGAGTATTTTTTTTTTTTTGGTAGTAATTGGGTTTTGTGTATTTTTGAATATATACTTGTTCAAAATGGTGTGTGATCATTTAAGAGATGGATATTTTAATATTTTATAAGGGCATTGAACATGTAGATAGTAATTTATGTTTGCATATTACAGTAGTTTTTGTTGATTTTAATTTTGTATTTAAAACTGATCAATGCACAATGCTGTAGTGAAATGAAAATGAACATAGATGTGTGTATTGATTTGATTTGAATTGAACTTTTGGAAGTGGTTGGTTGTTTACTGAGATCTTAGATCTGGTGTAACGAAATGATATCATAATACAAATGATTTTGTTATGCCACAGTGTTCTTGATATGCGTTAACAGAATTGAACTGTCTCCTGTTTACAAACCTGAGATGTATAATGAACTTTAGTGGTCCTGCCTGCCTGTTTTTTCCTTGAAGCAAATCAAATAATATAAAAGGAAATTTCTCTCAGTCGATTGAATCTTTAAGCATGTATCAGTTAATGCTTAGTTGTATTATA
Organism: Zanthoxylum bungeanum; assembly: GCA_019454045.1. NCBI lineage: Eukaryota > Viridiplantae > Streptophyta > Magnoliopsida > Sapindales > Rutaceae > Zanthoxylum > Zanthoxylum bungeanum. The sequence continues at coordinate 52,882 of SKCR01049210.1, forward strand.
TGCAGTTTAATATCTACTATATTAGCATATAAAGAGAGTTTTATGTATGTAACTAGCTGTTATGTCCCTCAGGAGTTTCGTTATGGTAATGGAGATCAGCAAAAACATTGATTCTGCACAACAGAATTCCCCTGAAGAAGTTCCATCACTCATCAAGTTTATAGATTCAAATGAATTAGAGGGCTTTGATAGCGTTCAAGGCACTAGAAACTTGAATAATAATGGTAAAGAATGTGCTTCTGAGCATTTGTGTCCACTGGAAATTGTGAGTATATTTTTTCATATGCTGTGCCTTCTGGAAAAGAAACTCTATTCTTGTTACAGAAGTAATGTATTCTGCTGCATCTGTGACAGGCAACCAAAACTGCTGATGGTCAACAGCTGAGTGAAGAACCTCAACGCGGCCACCATAAGAGGGTCCATTCTATAAGCATGCCATCTTCTCCTAGAGAAGTTGATATGCAGAACCCGAAAAGAGTTCTTTTTGATCTCAAGGGGTTTCCAGATTCTTCTGATGCTCCTGGGGCTGCTGGTAAACTTCCACATATGCGAAAAAGAGTCATTCTCAGCCAATGCCTAAAGGGTTTGTATTTGGGGAGGCAGTTAACCAACCAACCTTTAATCACCATCCAAACATAGCCAGATTTAAGGATAGAAGATATGATTCTTTCAAAACATTTTCCGGGAAACTTGAGAGGCAGCTATCAAATCTCCGTGGAAGGCCAAAGGAAACTGGACCAGAAAATAACACCAGTATGAAGAAAGAAGAAAAGAAAGCAGAAAGGGAAACTAATTTACCTGTGGACCGATACTTTGATGCACTGCAAGGGCCTGAATTGGACACTCTTAGAGTATGTGTTTTTATGCCCTTAATACTTTACTGGAATTTCAGTTCGTATTATAGCTGTTCTTAACAAATTTTGTTGGTTTACAACTGATCAGTTAATAACAATTTTTACAGCCTTCAGAGGAGATGGTACTTCCAGGGGACAAGACTTGGCCATTTCTTCTCCGATTTCCCATCTCTTCATTTGGTATCTGTCTTGGTGTTAGCAGCCAAGCGATTTTGTGGAAAACCATAGCCACATCTTCTTCAACAAAGTTTCTCCACATAATCCCAGAAATAAATACTGTCCTGTGGTTCATTTCTGTTCTTCTTGTTATCAGTATTGCTTCGATCTACCTTATGAAAGTAGTCCTCTACTTGAAGCTGTTCGACGTGAGTATTATCACCCAATTCGAGTCAATTTCTTCTTTGCCCCTTGGGTAGCATTACTGTTTTTGGCTCTTGGAGTGCCGCCTTCGATTCATGAAAAGTTGCCTGAATGGCTTTGGTATGTTCTCATGACTCCAATATTCTGTTTCGAGCTTAAGCTCTATGGACAATGGATGTCTGGAGGTCAAAGGAGGCTTTCAAAAGTGGCAAATCCCTCTAACCATCTAGCAGTTGTTGGGAATTTTGTTGGAGCATTGCTGGGTGCTGCAATGGGGTTAAAAGAAGGGCCCATATTCTTCTTTGCTATTGGCTTGGCTCACTACACAGTCCTCTTTGTAACTCTCTACCAGAGACTTCCGACAAATGAAACACTCCCAAAGGAACTTCATCCTGTGTTCTTCTTGTTTGTTGCCGCACCCAGTGTTGCTTCAATGGCATGGGCAAGGATGCAAGGCTCTTTTGATTATGGATCGCGGATTGCCTTCTTCATTGCTTTGTTCCTTTATTTCTCACTGGTTAGTCTCCTGTCATTTAGATACATTAAAGCATTTATCTTTATTTCCTTCAAACAGGAATAATATCTGACATTTGCTGCCCTTTTATTTTTTTTTATTTTTTTATTTTTTATTTTGTGATTCTGCAGGCAGTTCGAATTAACTTTTTTCGAGGATTCAGGTAAGATGACATGAATATTGCCTTTGTAATTTCTATTCTTTCATTACTTGTGGTTCAGTCATTTGATGTTTATTATTTTCTTGAACTTTGCAGGTTCTCATTGGCTTGGTGGGCATACACTTTTCCGATGACTGGTGCTGCCATTGCTACCATTAGATACTCGAATGAAGTCACCACTGTAGTAACCCAAGCTCTTGCTGTAATACTGTCTTTGGTTTCCACACTAACAGTAACAGCTCTCTGCTTGTAACTACTATAATAAACACGTCTTCGTGTTACAGGACCTCTTCCCTAATGACATTGCTATTGCCATTAGTAAGAGAAGGCCTAAACATCCCAATCACTTGAAGTGGTTGCATCGCAGAAACGGAAGCTCAGATCATCAAAGAGATATTGAAAATTTCTTGAAATTTTCCTATTCAGAGGAAAAAGATCTAGAAGCTTGTGAAAATCCTTCCAGCAACGTCTGTAGGGAGAGCTTGGAGTCCAAGTAATCTCCAACGACATCAGGTTACGTTTAAATACTTGCCATTTTCTGAATCTTCATTATTCCAACATGTGAGGAACGTGTCTTTGAGGAGCATTCTGAGTTCCGGTGACCATGGTTAGAGATGATATGAAGATTTACGAGGCAAGGATGCAGTAGTGTATAAAAATATTATATGAGTTATAAAATATGTATCTTGATGACTGATGAGTTGTAAATCAGATGGTAATCTGTGGTTTCGTGAATAAAAACTTTGTTCAACTTAAGCTTATTTGCTATTTAATCCTGAGAGTTTCTCTGCAACTAGCTGATTTATGTTCTGTGATGCTAGCAATGTGGCTGTTAGAGATTGAGGTGAATATTTTTTTTATATTTTTTAGAGATTGAAGTGAATATTTTTTGTATTTCAATCTGAATGTAATTACAATGTAACAACCTTTATATAGGCAATACAAGAAAACTAAAATAGGAAAGGAAAATTTAAATATGTATACAAATAATGGAAATCGTAAGTTGCCTAGAATATAGAATTATAATAGGAATGTATATTATAGTTTCCGTTTGGACAATATTCTTAACACTCCCCTCAAACTCAAGCTGGTGGAAGAGAAGCAAGCTTGAGTTTGGAAACCAACTCACGAAAGCGCCCTGGAAGCTGAGGTTTGGTAAACAGATCGGCAGGTTGATGTGCAGAGGAATGTCACAAAGTCGAACAGTGCCTTGACTGATATGGTGACAAATAAAATGACAATCAGTTCGATGTGTTTCGTTCGTTCATGATAGACATCATTATGCACGATATAAATGGCACTTTTGTTGTCAAAATAGAGAGGGGTAGCATGGAATGAGGAACAACCATGTCACCTAGAAACCACCATAGCCAAATGATTTCTTGAGTAGCATCAGCAATCGCACGATATTCAGATTCAGTACTGAAGCGAGAAACCACTGATTGTTTCTTGGTACGCCAAGAAATAAGGGAGTCGCCTAAGAAGAGGCATAAACCAGTTGTAGACTATCGATTAGTGGGATTATCGGCCCAACCAGCATCAGAGTAGGCACGCAACTCAAGAGATGAAGCAGCGGAAAAATAAAGACCATGAAATAACGTTCCGTTGATGTAGCGGAGTAAATGAAGAACAACATCATAGTGAGCAGAGCGAGGGGCAGACATAAACTGACTAACAACATGAACCGCGTAGGCAATATCAGGCGAGTAACTGTTAAATAAACCAAGCTGCCAACAAGTTGACAGTAAAGAGTAACATCCAGAAGATGGGTACCATCAATGAAAACAAGTTTAATTTGAGGATTGAGAGGGGTAGAGGGTCTTGCTATCGGTCAACCCCGTCCGAGGCAGTAAATCAGAAGCGTACTTAGCCTGAGATAGATAATAGCCAATCTGATAAGAGTGTACCTCAAGACCAAGAAAGTAACTGAGATTACTGTAGAACACAGAAATCGACGACGTTGTTCCAGGCCAGGCTCGCGGCCGGTCGGAGTACGGATTAGCCCATGGGGACTAAACCGAAGAAATAAAATGGATCGCCACCTAGTGTGAACTGGGAAATGATTTAAGGCCGCACTCACCCCTCGCAAGGGAAGACCTCAACCGTTGGGTTCGGAATGGTCCCTTACTTATGCCATTTGTAAATGAACGGATTCACGCAAATATAACCAAGTCTACGCAACATACACATGCAAGAATAAACTTATATCTAAGTTTGCATCAACCTATATCTAAGTTTGCATACATAGAAGTAAAACCTAAATCTAGGTTTGCATGCATAGAAGTAATAAAATAAAAGCAAGCACGCAATCCCATGAACATATCGTGAACGTTTCCTCAAGCTGTACGTGGATTGTATCCCAAGTACAGACCGCACTACCGTCCATTCGGTTCGGCTACAGAAATTTACGTCTGGTTTCTGATGAGTGGTACTTATATCATTTATATCACTATTTCCCACTCATTTAACCTAATATTTTGTATAGTTTCTTGAGTTTTGTGAACGTTTTGATATGTTTTTGTGTTATTTTGTAGATAAATAAAGTTTGGAAAGCATTGGAGGCAATTTGGGGCAAAAACGGACAAAAATGCGTCAACATGGATATTTTGGTCTTAAGCGCGTCGCGACGCCAAGCGTTCAGCGTCGCGACGTCTAAAATGCGCCGAACAGTGCTAACGTGCGCCGGGTCCACAAATCAGAATCTGAGAAAAGTTTGACTTTGCTAAAATGCGCCGTGCCACGTGTCACCATCACAGCCGATCTGCTAACATGCGCCGTGCCACGTGTCAGCATCCTACGGTGCCGACAGTCATCATCGCCACGTGTCGCCACGTCGTCGCCATGTCACCGCCATGTCATCAGCCATGTCATCAGCCACGTCAGCAACACAAGTCAAATTGCCACGTGTCGTGCCACATCATCATCAGCCAATCAGGAAGTGACACGTGTCGCAATTCTATGGTGCCGACAGTCTCTTTACCACGTGTCGCCACGTCGTCGCCACGTCAGCATCAATTATTGGATTCCTATCCTTATCTGACACGTGGCGGATAAGAATCTCAGCGACCAATCAGAAGCCGCCACGTGTCACAATAATTGAAGCCCAACCACTCTGCCACGTGTCACATTATCATCTTATCCAGAATCTTCAAACCAGCGAACCAGAGCGTGCCACGTCGACAAATCCGGCGTCGCGACGCTGAGGCCTGGCGTCGCGACGCTGGATCCTACCGAGGCCTATAAATTGAGCTCGAGATTTCAGAATTCAGTGCACCACTCTCTCTCTTATAATCTTTCTAAAGAGAGAGTTTTTCTCTCTACTTTCTTTTATTTTTAGTTTTTTAGTTTTTAGTTTTGTAATTAATTTTAATTACGTTTTGTTAATATAGTAATTTAATTTTTACTTTTTACTTTTTACTTTTTACAGTTTTTATTATTTACCATGAGGAGGTAACTCTCCCCAGCTAGGGTGAAAGGTAATTCTTTTACTGTTACTATTTAGATTAATCTCCCTTAAAAATAATATATTCACTATTTAAAATATTGACTTAAAAAGGATACCGCCAGATTGGTCGGTTGGTAATTCATTTTAATCTGATTTAAACCTGACTAATAAAGGATACCGCCAGATTGGTCGGTTGGTAATTTAATTTTGGTTCCGCCTTTATGGCTGGTTGGACTTAATTTGACTTAATCAGGTTACCGCCTATATGGCTGGTTGGAAAAAGAATCACAAGTTTATATATTATTTTATGGGAGATATCTAAATTAGTAGTAGTAAAAGTAATTCCTTTTACCTTAGCATTTTATTTTATTGTAATTTACTTTTCAGTATTTACTTTACCGCATTTTTACTTTATGTCTTTTATTTTCAAGTTTTTACTAGCCCTAGTTATGTGTTGTAACTAAATTAGTTATCTGGGGTTGTGATGAAATCCAATATCACCGTTTTATAAGGGTTAGATTATAGCTTGGGTAATATAAAGATTTATTTATTGAGTCTTAAACTTAATGCTTTTTCATTAACTGGCCATTAATAAAATTGATCTGGTAAATCTAAAATGAACTAGACATAGGGATTTTAGGTTTCAGCCTTAGACTCAATAGCCCACGATCTTCCTTGAGGATAGATAACCCTTTAATAGATTTCCTTACAGGATAGGAATATACCTGTCGGGCGGGGGTAGCCATAATTGGAACTTAAACTTAATGAATCCAGATAATTTGGTTGACATAGACATATGATTCAATTGGGTTAAACTGGGTATTTGTGTCTGACCATCGACAGAGGCTTACACATAATTTAGTGTTCCAGGTTAATAAATCAATATATTACCCAACTTTAAGATAACCACTTCATCTTTAAAATGATATTGGAAGAAATCACAACCCTAGATAGTTTTTAATATTGAATTTTCTTAAAACCTACTTTCGAACAATTTTATTTACTTGTTTTTAAATTTAGAATCGTCACCATTTCAAATCAATCAAACAACCTGTTAGATACTAGTAATCATTTGACCTCATAAAATTAATAGATTAGATATTAAGTCCTCGTGGGATCGATATTTTTATACTACTTGAACGATACGTGCGCTTGCGTTATACGTGTGTGTTTACGCCGGTCAAGTTTTTGGCGCCGTTGCCGGGGACTTATTTATCTTTCACTATTAGTTTAGGGGTTAGATACGTTACTTGTATCTAATTTCTTTTTACTTATTGTTTTGTGTTTCTTGTGTTTCAGGTTCTCAGAAACTACATGAGACGAACCAGAAGCTTTGAACTCCGACCGCTTGACCCAGAAATTGAAAGAACCATCAGACAGTTGAGAAGGGAAAGGCGAGAAGGCCAAGAAGCTTTAGTCAACATGGAACCTGAACCTTTGGAGGTTGCACCACCAATTCCCATTCGAGACAGAACCATTCCGGTGGTTGACAGACTCATTTCCTGTATTGTACTTCCTCCCTTACCAGCAAATGCGTGTGACATCAAAACATGCATTCAGATGATTCAGCAGTCAGTTCAGTTCGGGGGGAATGCAACTGAAGATCCTAATTCCCACATCAGCAACTTCCTGGAAGTTTGCGGCACTTTTAACTACAACAGAGCATCAGAAGAAGCAATGAGACTGCGAGTTTTCCATATTCCCTGAAGGACAGAGCTAAAGCTTGGCTACATTCACTACCAGCAGGTTCTATCACAACTTGGAACACTTTAGCCACCAAATTTCTTGCAAAGTACTTTCCACCAGCCAGAACCGGAAAATTGAGGAATGACATCACATCCTTTGTACAACAAGATTCAGAATCCCTCTGCGAAGCTTGGGAAAGGTACAAAGATTTACTCCGGAAATGTCCTCACCATGAGATTCCAAAATGGCTACAAGTCAACCTTCTACAATGGACTTTCTGGAATAATGAGAACCACAATCGATGCTGCTGCTGGAGGAGCCTTGATGGCAAAAGGAGAAGATCAAGCCTGGGACCTAATCGAAGAAATGGCCAACAACAATTCCTTGTGGCCAACAGAAAGGAGCATGATCCAAAGAATTGCAGGAATTTATGAAGTTGGAGCAACACAGCAGTGAATACCAGGCTGGATCAGATATGCAAATGTCTAGAAACACTTAGCACGCAAGTTGTGAACATCACTGGATCCACAAGTTCACCATATGGAGGAGCACCAGAACCAAACCAACATGAAGAGACGGTGAATTATGTCAACAATTTCAACAGACAAGGGAACAATTCATATTCCAACACCTACAACCCAGGGTGGAGGAATCATCCTAATTTATCATGGAGCAACAATTCAGGCCAACAGCAGAACTATCCACCTGAATTCCAGCAACAGAACAAAGGCCAGGAGCAGGCAAATGAATCAGGAATAACAGAAGTGTTGACCTACTTGAAAAAGAGGAAGCAAAACACGACTCTCAAGCAGCAAGATATGACACTATATTTCAAAAGCCATTCAGCCTCTATCAAAGCACTGGAGAATCAAATCGGACAACTAGCCAATGCTCAGAGTTACAGACCGCCAGGTACCCTTCCTAGCAACACAGAGCCAAATCCAAGGAACATGGGGAAGGAGCAATGTCATGCCATCATGTTAAAAAGCGGTACTGAAATCAACAAAGATGTTGGAGCCAAAACAACTGCTGAGGAAGTTCCAAAAGAAACAAAGCAACAGATGGAGGAAAAAGAAGCAAAGGAAAAAGAACAGATCACTCCACCTCCACCTTTTCCTCAACGTCTTCAGAAGAACAAATTGGACAAGCAGTTTTCTCGGTTCCTGGAGATCTTCAAAAAGCTGCATATCAACATTCCATTTGCAGAAGCGTTGGAACAAATGCCCACCTATGCCAAATTCATGAAAGATATTCTTTCACGAAAACGGAGATTGGGAGATTACGAGACAGTAGCATTAACAGAAGAATGCAGTGCCATCATTCAGAGGAAACTTCCCCCGAAGTTGAAAGATCCTGGCAGTTTCACTGTTCCTTGCGTCATAGGAGAACATAACTTTGGTAAGGCTTTGTGTGATTTAGGTGCGAGTGTTAACTTGATGCCTTTTTCTATTTTCAGGAAATGCAGATTGGAGAAACAATGCCAACTTCAGTCTCACTACAACTTGCTGATAGAACGCTCGTATTTCCGAGAGGTGTAGTTGAGGATGTGCTGGTCAAGGTTGACAAATTCATTTTCCCCAGCAGATTTTATTGTCCTTGATATGGAGGAAGACGCAGACGTGCCAATCATCCTTGGGAGACCATTCTTGGCTACAGGTCGAACCATTATTGATGTACAAAAAGGAGAATTAACCATGAGGGTACAGGACCAAGAAGTAACATTCAATGTTTTCAAGGCCATGAATTTCCCAGATGATGAAAAGAATGAGGAATGTTTCAAACTCGATGTGATACACAGTACCATTCAGAACTCTGATGAAACAAAGTTCTACTGACAAACTTAAAACATGTCAATTGCCTGTGGAGCCTAAAGATAAAGCATCTTTTGCACTGAAAGAGCCAATTCTTGCACTACAAGCAACAGAAGAGAAAAAGTTCCACCAGCTCAACGAATTGGAGGAATTTCACAATCAGCCTTTTGAGGATGCCAAATTGTACAAAGAAAAGGCAAGAAAAGACATGATGAGAAGTTAGTGCGCATACAACTGGAACCAGGGCAGAAGGTATTGTTAAACAAATCAAGGGTGAAATTCTTCCCATGGAAGCCAAAATCACGGTGGTCAGGTCCATTTGTGATCACCAAAGTTTTACCAAATAGAGCCGTTGAGATACATGATCCTGACGCTAACAAAACTTTCAAGGTTAAAAACAAGCGTGTCAAGCACTACTGGGGAGAATCATTTGAGCGACAAAAAGAAAGTGTTACACTTTCAGATCCAGCTTAACGTTCGAGAAGCCAAGTCTGGCTGACGACTTTAAACTTAGCGCTAGCAGGGAGGCAACCCATGCAATTTGTGTATATATTGTGATTTGGTGTGTTTTATTTTGTGTGTTTAATTTTTGCAGGATTAGTCATTTCAAAATGGAAGATGCTCTCGCAAATCTTCGCAAGCAATTTCCTTCTCTCCCTCAAAAATCTCTGATGAAAGTTTACAAAGCTCGCTTGGAACGGATGAGGTTACTGACAATTCACGGTGTTCCTAATGATATTCGTTGGGTAATTGAAGCACGAGTCCGATTGGCAGGTGAGTCTTCTGACTCTTTTATTTCACATCTGCCTGGTTTTGGAAGAGCACCTATGCAAAGAAACGAAGAGCTAAGCAAATGTGTGTTTGTTTTAAATGTGCACGATTTAATTGCAACACTCGTTGTCGTTCTTTAGGAATGGTGTCTGATAATCGCGAAGACAAATTAAATTCATTAGGGATGGCTTGAGTAAGGAGTCTTTAGATGAAATATCTTCAACTCTTGAGACGCATCCCAGTGGATATGTTCACATGCCATTCGCAAATTACATACACAATTCCAAAAAGAAAGACAACAATTAAGTCTCGGGAATCTGACTCAAAAAGACCCTGTTTGCCAATTTATAAGAAAATTGGATGGGAAGCTTGTCCCTGACGCATAGACGTCAATCAAGCCGTTACTTTTCTTGTAAATATTATATCTCTTTGTCTTTTCTTAATAATTGTGATTTGTTTTGTTGTTTTCTTTTATTTTCTCTCGACAGGATCCAGACCTTTTGACTATCACGATATTATTTCGCTACTAATCGTCCTCTGGAAGATACTTGTGCTATTTTTACTCACCCTTTTCAGGTACTATAAATTCAGCCCGTCATTGCACTTTTGAAGGCATCCAGAGTTGAGAAAGAAATACATAAAAATGGAAGCCACTTCAAGAAGACGAGTTGAAAACATCTGTGTGTTTTGCGGTAGTAGTGTTGGTACTAACCACAATACGTAGAAGCAGCACAGGAATTGGGTCGAGTCTTAGCTGCAAGGAATATGCACTTAATATATGGCGGAGGCAATCTCGGACTTATGGGGATCGTTTCAAAGGCTGTACAGGAAGGAGGCAGTCATGTTTTGGGAATCATCCCAAAACCCTTGGCAGAGGCAAATCTTATTGGATCATCAAACGGAGAGGAACTGATCGTGCCAGGTATGTCTGAACGACTGGTAGAAATGATTAACCGTGCTGATGCTTTTATCGCTTTGCCAGGTGGCTTGGGTACATTGGAGGAAATTTTTATAGTATTATCTTGGGCGAACCTGAACATACACCAGAAACCGCTTGGACTGCTCAACGTTGATGGATTTTATGATTTTCTTTGTGTGTTTCTTGATGATGCTCGGAGAAATGGGTTCGTGTCAAAACCTATGAAAGAACTCCTCTTCACTGCCAGAACTGCTCCGGATCTAATAGACCAACTCATAGCCTATGAACCACAAGTTGACCCTATCCTTTCAAAGATAAATTGGTCCGAGGGACGATCGTGGTAAGAGGCGTCGAATTAATCTGGATCTTAACCTTTAATTTCCTGTAGATTTCAGCTAACCAGGTACGACCTTCTTAACTCTCCTTTTACTGTTTAAGACATTGGGGACAATGTCTCATTTAGGTTTGGGGGAGGGAATTAGTTGATTAGTACCTTGTTTTTAGTTTGTATGTTGTTTTTATTTTTAGTCCAAAATTTTTCGAAAAAAAAAATTGAAAAATTTTCAAAAATTACAAAAATTTTGTGTTTTGTGTTTTTATTTGACTAAAAAGGTGAAATTGGTAAGAGATAGCTGAGTAAGGAGTTTCCACTCCTGAGACGTATCTCAAGCCTATTTCGAAACAAGTTAATTTTTGTTTATTTTATTTTGAATTATTTAATTTGTGAATTCTCCTTAAAACGGACTAAAAGGAATCTTCATATGCTCAGTGATAGATATTATCAACATATATAGTAACATACGGACATGAGCTAAATTGAAAAGTTTGTAATATCAGTGCTCTAGTTTAATTGGAGGAAGCATCTCAAAAAGCAATGGAGTAAAAAAAAAAAAAAAAAAAAGTATCTAAGATCCGAGTTATTAAGTCTGTAAGGGTGTTTTAACACCTAGTGCCCTAAAACCAACTGGTTTGGGAGTCACTGGCCCAAAGCTCGCTACATGGATCAAAGATGCTGCAAAAATATATATATCTGAAGTCTGAGTAATTAAGTCCGTAGGGGTGTCTTAACACCTGGTGCCCTAAAGCCAACTGGTTTGGGAGTCACCGACCCAACACTCGTTACATAGATGGAAGATATTGTATATAAATAAAAAATAGAGAAAAAAAAATCAAAGAAAAATCAGAAAATGAGAAAAATTATTCCATTGCTATAAAAAGGTGTGAAATCTGATAGAACTTTAGGACAAAAATATTACTCTCTTATCAACTGCACTTATGACTGTTGTGGGCAAAAATGAGTTGATTAATATTTTGTTGGATGTGTATATGGAGAATGGTAAAAACAATCGGAGAATTTACTTATTCGGTAATTTAGAATAAAACAAAACAACTAGTAACTTGGAGTAGAAGTTTCACCTGATTAGTCACTAACTTCTCTTTTCTCTTTTCTCTTGTCTTTTTGCTTTTGTGTGCATTAGTTTTAACTAACTTTTTACTTTTGTAAAAAGTTTGTGGGTATCATTGCTGTAACCCTCACGAGACTACAACTCGTCCACTAGGGACACCTAGGGGTTTAAAGGCTTGTTGCATACGCTAAATGCAACCGTGATCCCTACGAAAGTGGCTTAGTTAATTTTATTTATGTTATTTTATTTATGTTTTGCTCGAGGACTAGCAAAATGTTAGGTTTGGGGGTGTGATGAGTGGTATTTATATCACTATTTCCCACTCATTTAACCTAATATTTTGTATAGTTTCTTGAGTTTTGTGAACGTTTTGATGTGTTTTGTGTTATTTTGTAGATAAATAAAGTTTGGAAAGCATTGGAGGCAATTTGGGGCAAAAAGGACAAAAATGCGTCAACATGGATATTTTGGTCTTAAGCGCGTCGCGACGCCAAGCGTTCAGCGTCGCGACGTCTAAAATGCGCCGAACAGTGCTAACGTGCGCCGGGTCCACAAATCAGAATCTGAGAAAAGTTTGACTTTGCTAAAATGCGCCGTGCCACGTGTCACCATCACAGCCGATCTGCTAACATGCGCCGTGCCACGTGTCAGCATCCTACGGTGCCGACAGTCATCATCGCCACGTGTCACCACGTCGTCGCCACGTCACCGCCATGTCATCAGCCACGTCAGCAAGTCCAACAAGTCAAATTGCCACTGTCGTGCCACATCATCATCAGCCAATCAGGAAGTGACACGTGTCGCAATTCTATGGTGCCGACAGTCTCTTTCCCACGTGTCGCCACGTCGTCGCCACGTCACCGCCACGTCAGCATCAATTATTGATATCCTATCCTTATCTGACACGTGGCGGATAAGAATCTCAGACCAATCAGAAGCCGCCACGTGTCACAATAATTGAAGCCCAACCACTCTGCCACGTGTCACCTTATCATCTTATCCAGAATCTTCAAACCAGCGAACCAGAGCGTGCCACGTCGACAAATCCGGCGTCGCGACGCTGAGGACCTGGCGTCGCGACGCTGGACCCTACCGAGGCCTATATTGAGCTCGAGATTTCAGAATTCAGTGCCCACTCTCTCTCTTATAATCTTTCTAAAGAGAGTTTCTCTCTCTACTTTCTTTTAATTTTTAGTTTTTTAGTTTTTAGTTTGTAATTAATTTTAATTACGTTTTGTTAATATAGTAATTTAATTTTTACTTTTTACTTTTTACAGTTTTTATTATTTACCATGAGGAGGTAACTCTCCCAGCTAGGGTGAAAGGTAATTCTTTTACTGTTACTATTTAGATTAATCTCCCTTAAAAATAATATATTCACTATTTAAAATATTGACTTAAAAAGGATACCGCCAGATTGGTCGGTTGGTAATTCATTTTAATCTGATTTAAACCTGACTAATAAAGGATACCGCCAGATTGGTCGGTTGGTAATTTAATTTTGGTTCCGCCTTTATGGCTGGTTGGACTTAATTTGACTTAATCAGGTTACCGCCTATATGGCTGGTTGGAAAAAGAATCACAAGTTTATATATTATTTTATGGGAGATATCTAAATTAGTAGTAGTAAAAGTAATTCCTTTTACCTTAGCATTTTATTTTATTGTAATTTACTTTTCAGTATTTACTTTACCGCATTTTTAACTTTATGTCTTTTATTTTCAAGTTTTTACTAGCCCTAGTTATGTGTTGTAACTAAATTAGTTATCTGGGGTTGTGATGAAATCCAATATCACCGTTTTATAAGGGTTAGATTATAGCTTGGGTAATATAAAGATTTATTTATTGAGTCTTAAACTTAATGCTTTTTCATTAACTTGGCCATTAATAAATTGATCTGGTAAATCTAAAATGAACTAGACATAGGGATTTTAGGTTTCAGCCTTAGACTCAATAGCCCACGATCTTCCTTGAGGATAGATAACCCTTTAATAGATTTCCTTACAGGATAGGAATATACCTGTCGGGCGGGGGTAGCCATAATTGGAACTTAAACTTAATGAATCCAGATAATTTGGTTGACATAGACATGGTTCAATTGGGTTAAACTGGGTATTTGTGTCTGACCATCGACAGAGGCTTACACATAATTTAGTGTTCCAGGTTAATAAATCAATATATTACCCAACTTTAAGATAACCACTTCATCTTTAAAATGATATTGGAAGAAATCACAACCCTAGATAGTTTTTAATATTGAATTTTCTTAAAACCTACTTTCGAACATTTTATTTACTTGTTTTTAAATTTAGAATCGTCACCATTTCAAATCAATCAAACAACCTGTTAGATACTAGTAATCATTTGACCTCATAAAATTAATAGATTAGATATTAAGTCCTCGTGGGATCGATATTTTTATACTACTTGAACGATACGTGCGCTTGCGTTATACGTGTGTGTTTACGCCGGTCAGTTTCCACCGATATACCACGATAGAGGCAAACCACTCAATCCACTAACCCAAATTGACAGACATGAAACATGATAATGCATATAACCATAAATAACCGAAGAGAACAAACGAATTGCGGATAATAAAACAACTATAAATGAAATTAATGCTAAATAATAAAGACTAATATGCGAAATAAATACGGAAGATAAGTAATAATAAACGTAAATTAAATGTGAAATAGTAAAAGACTAATAATATGAAATAAATGCGGATAATAAAATATGTGACCAAAGAATTTAGCCGTTTTCAATGTAAGGACTTCCGCATGCCCGGTTGGACGTATGCCACCCACCAACATGCTGTTTCCAGGACGACAAAATAAATATACAAAGGGTGCCCTCAGTCGTACCTTTTAAGTCGCTTCTCGGGAGTGCGTTGGGACGTCGCCGGAAGGGTTAGCGTTTCCACTATTTTCACTGGTTCTCTGTTTCCGTTCGTTATATTCAACCGCTGTTTTCCTTTCTTTTTGCCGCTGTTTGAACTGCAGTTTGGGCTTATTTTCTGGACTGTTTTCAGGGGTGTTCGAGGACTGTTTTTTGGGTGAGTTGTTCACTGTTTTGGGGGACCGTTTTGGGTTATTTTCTGGACTATTTTTTATGGGTGTTTTGTTCGGTTTGGAGGGGGCTGTTTGTGCGTGTTCTGGACTGGTTATGAGGACTGATTTCACGTGGATTATGGCTGCTGTTTATGTGGCCTGCATGGAGGTGTTTCTTGGTGGCTTCGGTGAAGGGCTTTTAGGATTTGTTTGATCGGTTATGGAGGCAGTTTAGGGGTTGCTTGTCTTGACGTGTGTGTTTATTTAAGGTGGCTGTGCATGCGTGTTCAACGTGCAGTGGTGTGTGACCTTTGTGGTGCCGTGTGTGTGTTTATTTAGGGAAGAGTGCGTGTATCTGTTGAGTGAGAGAGAGAGCCAGGTGTATGTTGTTCTTGAGTGTGTGTGTGCGCTCTTCTTAGTGGCTTTTGTGAAGGGATTGTGTGCTACGTTGTGTGTCACTGTGTGCGTGAGGGGACTGTGTGTGAGTGGACTGTGAGCCGTGTGTAGCTGGGTTGTCGGTTGGGTTTTGGCTTTGCTGAGTGATTAGTTTAGGTTTTTGTTGTCTTCCTTGCGATGATCACTTGAGTTAGGGTATTTGATGGTGGTTACCGAGAGTTGAGAGAAGCTGAGCGGATCCGTTAGGGTTTTGTGAGTGCCGAGTGTTGGAGGGTTTAATGTGTGAGCTGTGCGTTTGGTGGCTAGATGCTGGCTGCGTGAGAGAGAGAAGGCCCATGCTGAGAGCTTCAGGTTTATTTTTGTGTGTTGTTTACGTGAGAGTTAGGGCCAAGGAAAGTGTCTTGCCGTGAATCAGCTCTGCCTGGTTGGTCGGTTGGTAATTAATTATTAATTTGACTTAATCAGGATACCGCCTATATGGCTGGTTGGTAATTATCACGCAAAGTTAATATATTATATTAAGGGAGATATCTAAAATCGTAGTAATAAAAGTGGATCCTTTTACCTCAGCATTTTCTTTTATTATACTTTTCAGCAATTTACTTTCAGCATTTACTTTTCAGCAATTTACAGCAATTTACTTTCAGCATTTACTTTTCAGAAATTTACTTTCAGCATTTACTTTCAGCATTTAATTTTCAGTATTTAATTTCAGCATTTTACTTTCCGTCATTTACTTTTCAGCAATTTATTTTTCAGCATTTTACTTTATGTCTTTTATTTTATTTAAGTTTTTACTACCCGTAAATATGTGTCGTAACTAAACCAGTTATCTGGGGTTGCGATGAAGTCCAATATCACCAGTTTATAAGGGGTTAAATTGTCCCTTACTCTGCTGTTTTAAGGTTTACACTACTTGGTCCCTTACAACCACTAAAACACCCCCTAACAAACACTCAAAAGCAGCCCTTGAATTACCTTAAAACAGCAGCCCAAATCCTTAAAAAAACAGTAACATAAAAACTGCATAGATAATCTTAAAAATAATCACACACAACTGCACTAAGAACACCAAAAAACTTGGAACAGTTCATTGAAAACGTTAAAACAGGTGGCCCGAGCAGTGAGCAGCAAGACAGAGGCCGAACAGGAGCAGAACGGAGTTCGAACCGCAAGCAAAACAGCAAAGCAGTGAGCTAGGACGCTGAACCAGTAAACCAGAAAAGTTGCGAGCTTTACCCCTTCCGATCTTCGTGAAAAGCGCGAGTCCGAGAGACGGCTTAAAAGGTTAGACCTGAGGGTACTTTTCACACCCATCTCTACGTGATTTTTGTTATTTATTTTGATTATATTTTACTTATTCGTTGAATCCGGTTTATGTATGATGTGTGTTGTGGGTATGGGATGAATGAGAAATGTGTTAACTCTCGCGGTATATCGGATGGAAACCCGGAGATAAATTTCATAGCCGATTCCGAATGGACGGTAATATGATCTGTACTCGGGACACAACTCCACGTACCGCTTGAGTAAACGGCACTATCTTTTGCCTTGTGTTGTTTTGGTTTGTTTATTTTTCGTCACTTGAATTCTGTATGTTGTTTATTTATGCATGATTCAATCAAGCGCATGGGCTTAGTGAGTTAGTCCAAAGGTCCTCTATTTGAGAGACGAAGAGCCGAAAAGGCAACCTTTGTGACACTACTTCGCCGCGCCGGTTGATGTGTGTTCGGTTGGATGCAAGATACGTTCAATCGGGCATACTTAGTTTGATATTATTGACTTTATCTTTTTATGCATGGTTCAATCAAGCGCATGGGCTTAGTAAGTGGAACGAAAGATCCCTTAGGGGGAGGGGTTAAAAACCCTTTACCACGATGCTTTGCCGTGCCGGTTGATACGTGTTCGGATTGGATGTAAGATGTGTTCAATCGGGCATACTTGGTTTTGATATGATTGGCTCTATTTTTGTATGGTGATGTGACGCGCATGGGCTTAGTATGTTGGTCTAAAGGTCCTCTCTTTGAGAGAACAAGAGCCCCCAAAGGCCACCTTTAAGGCAGTAGTACTTCGGCGCGCCCCTTTATTTTGTTGTCTATGTATTGCGTCTCATTTCATGCATCAGGTCTATTCCCGTTCGAACGCGTTTACGAACGCAACTCAAACGCGCATACATTTCGTCTTATCATGCATCAGGTCTCATTTCCGTTCGAACGCGTTAACAAACGCCATACGAACGTGAGCATTCTATTTCATTTCCGTTCGAACGCGTTAACAAACGCCATACGAACGTGAGCATTCTGTTTCATTTCCGTTTGAACGCGTTAACAAACGCCATACGAACGTGAGCATTCTGTTTCATTTCCGTTCGAACGCGTTAACAAATGCCAGACGAGCGTGAGCATTCTGTTTCATTTCCGTTCGAACGCGTTTACGAACGCTACACGAACGCGAGCATTCTGTTTCATTTCCGTTCGAACGCGTTTACGAACGCTACACGAACGCGAACATACTGAACTGAGACATATTCATCACATGCCACGTATAACTGTTTCTTAGGTGATTTTTTATGGAACCACACATAGTCATTCTTATCTTTGTGCACATAATAATGAAAAGCATGTTTATTCCATTAGTTGCGTCGTTTGCCTTAGCCTTGATTTAACGCATTACGATTCATATGCCTATGCCATGATGACTTTGGAGTATTATTTCTTGTGATATATCAGATGGAAACCCAGACATAAATTCTGTAGCCAATTCCGAATGGACGGTAATGCGGTATGTACTTGGGATACAATTCCACGTATCACTTGGAAAAGTGCTCACATGTATGCTTGTGCGGATATTATGTATGCTTGTGTTTTTCATGATATGATATGCTGAATGAAGTTGTATGTTCATTGTTACTTTGAGGTATTTTCAGGCATGTGTTATTAGATATGAGATATATATGAAATATATGTATAAATGTTATGTTGTACCCGTGAATATAGAAGCATGATATTCTTAGGAATAAGTGTTACTTAAGCCTGATAAATTATTATGTAAATCCTTTCATTACAAGTGACATAAGTAAGGGACCATTCTGAACCCAACGGTTTGAGGTCTTCCCTTGCGAGGGGTGAGTGCGGCCTTAAATCTCATTTTCCCGGTTCACACCGGGTGGCGACTCCATCATTCTCTGATTTAGTCCCCCGTGGCTACTCCGTACTCCCGACCGGGCCGCGAGCCCGGGACAGCATGCGTCGCCCCAGATTTCTGTGTTCCCACAGTCTGGCGACTCCACTGGGGATAGAGAATCGGCCCCGAAATATTGTCTTGTGATGTTTGGATTTATGTTTTAATTGACCGTGTCTATAGTGGATAAAGTGAGGGTTTAATCAAAGGCAATTTAAGGCTAGGTAATGGTTTGGTGTCTTCCTTCATTCACTACCTTTCTAGAAGGAAAAGCTGTGAAGGCACCTAGATAGCCATCTACTTGTAGCCTTTTGTGATGGACTAATTTGGAGGACTCGTTGTTTATTCCTGACTACAAGCGATAAGAGCCTAAGAGGCTTGGGTATTTAAGTGAGCCTCGCTCTACCTTCCCTCTGGGGGATCTACAACGGGAAATCCATTTGACAGTCCATCACACACCATAGCTCATTGGCATGTACCTTAGTGTATAAAAAAGGGTGCGCTCACTTGGTTGCTCGAACCCTTGAGTGGGGAGACCTAGTTGTGGGCCATCCTTCGCCGGTGAGAGCCTTTGTCTATACTCTTGCTAACCCACCCATAGACCGGGTTGGCTAAAGTAACAATTATTTCCTTGAATATGTGCTTGTGGACCATCCTTATTTGGATGCAGTTGGACTATTGTCAGAAATGCGGGCTTGCTGGGCCATTTAAACTGGGGCAAGTTCACACCTTATGACTATTAGGCCAAAAGCTTCTGAAATGTTGATGGACAACTTTGTAAAAATTATTATGTCATGTTTGCATCATCTTTCTTTTATGCTTGTGTTTGGGAACATCGTTGTTTGGATCCATTTGGACCATTTATCATGGGATATGGGCTCGTTGGGCCATTTAAACTGGGACAAGACACATCTTATGACGATTGGGCCAAAAGGCTTCTAAATAACAATAGGCCATTTTATGATTGTGTTCGGAATATTATCATTTGGATTTAGTTGGGCTCTTTGCCATAAGACATGAACTCGTTGGGCCATTTAAACTGGGACGCGTTCACTCTTATGACAGTTGTCCCAAAAGCTTCTAAAATGATAATAGGCCGATTTGTTTGAGAATTTTATTTGATTTAATATATGTTATATACTTCTTATGCACATCATGCATACATATACCTTGTTGACATCATCTGTGTCTTAAAAAAGACACCAAAGATACCGTTTGGGTTAGAGAAGGAACCAGACTCACTAAAAGAACAAGTATGAGTGAATCCGATAATGAGGTGTCCCGTATGGATCAGTTAGAGAACGGTCTCACCAAGATCACTGAACAGTTGCAGGCTTTGACTACTGCTATGGCTGGTATAGCTGGGTCTCGTGCCGGGGTTAGTTCTGGGGATGTGAGGCAAGAGGAATCTCCGAACAGATTGGGGGATGATACCCCCGATTTTGATGATGATATGGCAGAGTATGCAGCAGGCAGATTATCTGGGTCTCAGGCAGAGTTACAGAAACTCCGGGATCAGGTTGAGTCGGTTACCCGCAAGATGAGGGGTAAGAATGAGGATTTGCTGGATTATGACACACTGACTTTTGAGGAACAGTTGCCGGCACAGTTCAAGATGTCTGATATGGCTAAGTTTAACGGGAATGGGGATCCAAGGGTGCATCTCCGACAGTTTGTATCAGTCATGAGTTCAGTTGGCTTATCTCAGCGCCAAGTGCAGAAAATGTTCAGGATGTCGCTTGAAGGAGCTCCCGTGGTGTGGTACCACAGTTTAGAGAAGAAAGTGAAGGAAGATTGGAGGGAGTTAGCTGATGTTTTCCTGAAACAGTATGTCACTGACCTAGAGATCGATCTGTCACTCCGCGATTTGGAGAATGTTAAGCAGAAATCGGAGGAGAGTTTTAAGGAGTACGTGGACCGATGGAGGGGTCAGTTGTTGAAAATGCAGACTAGGCCCTCAGAGAAGGACCAGATTAAAATGATCATCAAGGGCACCAAGCCCTCCATCTATGGGAAGCTGAGGAGGATGACCTCCATTGCATTTTTGCATGTGAAACCCGATGATGAGTCTCATTTGGAGGCACTACCTTTTGAGTCACGAAAGCCGCGGGAAACGGATATCGGAAGGGGAAATTCAGAATAAACAAGCTCACTGTCTTCGTTAGTGCTGCGTTCGTTACTTCATTCGAACGGCAAACAGATTGCGGGCGTTCGTGTCCCGTTCGAGGAAGCGTTCGAACGGTGTCGGTAATTCTGGTTTTGCTGCTAGCCTCACACCCCAGCCCATTTAGCTCCCCAAAGCCCATAAAACACATCCCAAATTAAATAAATAAATATTAATTTAATCATTAAACATTAAATAAAATATTTAAAACAATTACCAAACTTAAACTAAAATCATGCCTAATTTAAATAATTTGAATATATTATATACTAAAACTAAAAAGAAGATATGCCTAATTAAAATCAATCCTAACCAATTAAAACCAATCAAATATTTGACTTCCTAATCTAATAAGACATCTACCAATTTAAAATAGTTGACTTCCTAATTTAAAATATTTTGTCCCCCCTCAATCTTGTGTATACCATCCTTAGTACTCCTAATTTGGAAGCTAGATCTCTTCCTTATGAGACAAGGGCAAACCCTAGCTCTCTTCTATATAAACAACCCCTAACCAAAGCCATCCTCTCTTGGACACATAACATTGACGCCCAACTCTCACTAATACACGCCCAAGACACTTCACATATACATAAAAAATAGAACAAAGAGCCCTAACCACCTCCTCCATAGCCGAGACAACAAGAGCCTCAATCCTCCACCATAACCGAGACCACCACAAGTAATAACCCTCCTTAGCCAAATCAAAACACTCCCCTCCTGCACCGAGAACACATCCCCCCATACAGCCCTTACAACCACTAAAACACCCCCTAACAAACACTCAAAAGCAGCCCTTGAATTACCTTAAAACAGCAGCCCAAATCCTTAAAAAAATAGTAACATAAAAACTGCATAGATAATCTTAAAAATAATCACACACAACTGCACTAAGAACCCACAAAAACTTGGAACAGTTCATTGAAAACGTTAAAACAGGTGGCCCGAGTAGTGAGCAGCAAGACAGAGGCCGAACAGGAGCAGAACGGAGTTCGAACCGCAAGCAAAACAGCAAAGCAGTGAGCTAGGACGCTGAACCAGTAAACCAGAAAAGTTGCGGAGCTTTACCCCTTCCGATCTTCGTGAAAAGCGAGTCCGAGAGACGGCTTAAAAGGTTAGACCTGAGGGTACTTTTCACACCCATCTCTACGTGATTTTTGTTATTTATTTTGATTATATTTTACTTATTCGTTGAATCCTGTTTATGTATGATGTGTGTTGTGGGTATGAGATGAATGAGAAACGTGTTAACTCTCGCGGTATATCGGATGGAAACCCGGACATAAATTTCATAGCCGATTCCGAATGGACGGTAATATGATCTGTACTAGGGACACAAATCCACGTACCGCTTGAGTAAACGGCACTATCTTTTGCCTTGTGTTGTTTTGGTTTGTTTATTTTTCGTCACTTGAATTCTGTATGTTGTTTATTTATGCATGATTCAATCAAGCGCATGGGCTTAGTGAGTTAGTCCAAAGGTCCTCTATTTGAGAGACGAAGAGCAGAAAAGGCCACCTTTGTGACACTACTTCACCGCGCCGGTTGATGTGTGTTCGGTTGGATGCAAGATACGTTCAATCAGGCATACTTAGTTTGATATTATTGACTTTATCTTTTTATACATGGTTCAATCAAGCGCATGGGCTTAGTAAGTGGAACGAAAGATCCCTTAGGGGGAGGGGTTAAAACCCTTTACCAGGTTAAAACCCTTTACCACGATGCTTTGCCGCGCCGCTGGAGGACACTTATTCTTCAGGACAAATTTAAGGTTATAAAAAGACCAAGACAACTTTCATGTTTATTTTAATTTAACATAAATTTCTCTCGTATATTTATCATTAGCAAGTATGGAAATATCAGAGAAAAATGGCTGAAAAGTTTTAAAATAAACGTATATTCAAAATTTTCATTCATCGCATATTAAAATTATCACAAGTATTTTGGCATAAAATTAAACATGATGCATGAACCATGTAAAATGAATTAGAAACCTAAAAACAAGTACTATGCAAAGGAAATCTATCAACCCACAAATACTAAGGTAGGTCAAGTGTTTGCAAGATAGATCAAGACAATCACAATTGATTAATATATGCGGAATAACACATATTCCTCTATTAACCAACCACTGTTCACTACAAGAAAACTGTGAAATAGAGACGGAAATTAGCGATGGAATAATCCATTTCAAACATTAGAAACGGAATAGTGACAGCATTGAAATGGATTAGGACTTTAGTTACAAAATTTAATGATGGACAAAATTCCGTAATTAATAATGGCGGCAATAAAAATAAAGGGAAAAATACGACGAAATAGCTACAGATTTGCGAGTAAATTAGAGACAATAAAATTTCGTCGCATATATAGCGACAGATTTATTAATTTGTCTCTAAATAGCGACGAAATTAGTAATCTATCTCTAAATAGAGACGGAGTTATTAATCCGTCTCTAACTAGCGATGGATTGACGTTTCCGTCGCTATATATAGAGGCAGATTTTAAAGTTGTCGCTATAGTTAGAAACATAATTTTAAATCCGTCTCTAATTAGAGATGAAATTTTAATTCTGTCTCTAAATAGAGACGGATTCATAATTTCGTTGTTAAATATAGCGACGAATTTACGTTTCCGTCTCTATATATAGAGACAGATTTTAAATCCATCGCTATAGTTAGAGATGGATTTTGAATCCATTGCTATAATTAGAGACGGAATTTAAATCCGTCGCTATAATTAGAGACGAAATTTTAATTCCGTCTCTAAATAGAGACATAATTAAAATTCCGTCGCTAAATGTATTTAAAGAAAATAGTTTTCCCTTTCTTTTTCCCCACTCTCTCCAAATACCACTCTCTCAAATCCCTAATTCTCTTCTCACTCTCACTCCCTTTTGTCTTCCCTAAATCTCACAATCCCTAACTCTCGGTCCCAGTCTCAGTATCACTCTCGCTCCTCTCGCTCTATCTTACACTCTCACGAAGGAAATAGAAGAAACAAAGGGTGGAAACTAAAACCAGGTAATTCAATAGTTTTTTTCTTGTTAAATGAACTCTTTGTTTTGTTATCTTGCTTTATGTCATCGAACTTTTTATTTGCTCTGTCTTACACTCTTACCCTCCGTCTCTTTGTTTGGTTATCTTGCTTTATGTCACCTATCTTTTTTCCCGCGGGCGGAAAGTCTTCGATATACTTTATCATATGGTGCTCCACTAAAAGTGCTAATGAGGGCCTACCATTATTTTAATAACTTTTGATTTCGCAATTGAGAGTTAGCTGGTTGCTAGTAATATTTGATTTCTTTGTATTTTATATTATAATTATAATGATTTCTCTGTTACGGGCCAATTAATTGTTTGCCATAGTTATCAGGTAATTATTACATATATACATTTTCCTGTGTGCCATATATATAGGTGTGATGTTGAATTTGTCTAAAAACAACTCGTTGAATATGTCTATTCTCAGTTTGTCACTTTATAGCTCGTAAATGACAGGAGTATTGGAGTAGTCCAGAGTTTAAATTAAAATCTCAGCAAGCATAAAAAAATAGAAAGACTGAGAAGGTTGGACAAGGATCATGTGTTTCTAAACATATCGGTCGAGGTCTACCATTCACCATTCTATTGATATTGTTACAATTTTTAAACGTGCGAATATTTTTTGTTACTTTTATTAAAATATATTTATTAATTCCTTATTTTTTAAATAGGAATCTCAGTTGGGACGTGCACCCACAGGCTATGAGGTGTTTAAGCACATGCACACAAAGAAGGACGGTACTTTTGTTGACAAGAGATCGAGCGATATTAATGTAAATTTTTCTTTATAAGTTAAATATTTTTAATTTTCTCTTTTCAAAATCATTTTTTCTTTCTTATATATAATTTTATTAATGGTAGGCTGCTGTGGAGAAAATGGTAGCAATTGCATCTCAGTTTTCAGAGGAGTCTGGTGAGCCCGAGACTTAGCTCGACACCAATCGCCTATACTAAGATGTTATTGGAGTGGATACTAAGAAACGCCGAGTTTACGGTCTTGGCTTTCTTGCATCGCTTTCATATCCAGATTCGTTACGCAGCTCCGGTAGATCGTACTACGATACGACTTTTGATGATACATTTAAGCAGCGGGTACAAGAGCGAGTTAGGATTGAGATGCAGACTATACAACAATGACCGGATGAAGAGCAACGAAAGAGAAATGAAGAGATGCAACGACTAGAGGAAGAGCAACGGAAGAGAAATGAAGAGATGCAACGACTAGAGGAATAACAGCGGAAGAGAAATGAAGAGATGCAACGACTAGAGGAATAACAGCGGAAGAGAAATGAAGAGATGCTTGATCTCAAACAGAAGATGGCAGAGATGGAGCGGTATTATCGGATGATGAGAGATTTATGTTCACAGCCTTCCTCTTCTGATCCACCTTATCATCCGACTAATTATGAGCAGCCAGAGAAGGATGATTAACTTATATGTATATTTTTTATAATGTTCATTTTTAAATATTATAATGTCTAAATAATAAAATTTTAATTTTATTATTTGTTTTGTTTATTTTATAATTCAAGTAAATAATATATTTATTTTATAATTTTACTAATATTAATAATATTATTTAAAATAAAATTAATTTCTCGAACAATGTGAAAAATTAAAAATTTCATACAAATTCCCTTGGTAATTTTAGAAACGAAAATTTTCCGTTTCTAATTAAAGACAGCAGCGACGAAATTCAATTTCCATAACTGTTTAGAAACAGATTTTCTGTCTCTAATTGGAGACGGATTCTCCATTTCTAATTAGGGACAGAAATTTCGTCGCTACTTAGAAATGAAAAATAAACCTAGCAACTGCGTCTCTAATTAGATACGAATTTTTTTATCGCTAATTAGAGACGAAATATCTTCCGTCGCTAAAAGTAGAGACGAAAAAAATTACTCCGTCGATATCTCTTTGGCGACCACGTAAATAGAAACAGAAATTTTACGTCACTATTCCGTCGCTAAGCATGGTTTAGCGACGGAATAAAGATGGATTTTTCCGTCGCTAACTCACTGTTTTCTTGTATTGGTTTGATTTGATTAAGGAATTTTGATTAACATTTAATCATTCCTTTGTGAGTGTAACCCGTTGTTTCGAAACCCTTGGACTTAACTAGTGAAGTGCCGCTGTAGGGTAGGTCAGTTCACCAGATACATCTAGAGTTCCTATTCTCTCGGAATCCAAACTTGATATTGACCCTAAATGGACACCATTCGTAGGCAGATGAAAACAAAGCCGTCTCAAGGTTCCTTTTGAATCTCACATTTTTGAACTAACAATGGAGATCTCAGGTTATATTGTCATACATCCCTCTCCCTCTCACTATTTTATAGTTTAAGGTTTCTATAACACTATTATTTAATTTGTTTAGATTATGCGCGGCTAAAAACATAACCTAATTAATACTCATTGATGATTAGTGATATCTCCAAATTTTAACACTTAAAATTTTTGTTCACTAATACTTATTAGTTGAAACTAATATATAACTTAATTAAACAATTTAATTAAATGTTATTTTTACTGAGTTATTTGATGAGCGGGAAATATATCAATATTTACCGCCCCTTTGACTTAATATTTTGTATAGTTTCTAGAGTTTTGTGATTACTTTGATGTGTTTTGTGTATTTTGTAGATAAATAAGGTTTCAGGACTCACTGGAATCAAATTAGGGCTAAAATAGCGAAAAACAGACCAAAAGGGAAAAATTATCAATTCCGCGTCGCGACGCGAAAACCTTATGCGTCGCGACAGCTAAAATGAGCCGGACACATGTCAAAATTAGAGAAGATTGCTATCATAAGCACTTACTAACATGCATCGGCCACGTGTCAACATCACACCAATCTTGTTAACATACGCCGGACACGTGTCATCATCCCATGCGGCCGATAATACACGTCATTGCTTACGTTAGAGTCACGATGCGCAAATCTTCACGCGTCACGAAACCGTACCAATAATTTAGCTGCCGACAGCCACGTGCCATGTGTCATCATCTCAGAAAAGTGCGTGCCACATGTCAAAGATCAACGGCGCATCACGACGCTCATTACTTCACGCGTCGCGACGCATGGCATAAAGGTTCACCTATAAATTAAGGCCAAAATCAGAATTCCAATTCCTACATTCTTCTAAGGATTTCCTTAAGAATACTAAGAAGATTGTATCTTGTTTGTTTATTTACAGCTTTTTGTATTTAATTTTTTTTTATGCAAACGTTCTTTCTTTATGTTACTTTTCAGTCTTTATTGTACTTTTCAGTATAATGAGGTAACTCCCTTCTGCTGGGTGAAAGGTAAATTTTTTATTACTAATATTTAGATTAATCCCCCTTAGTTATAATATATAAAATACTTTAAAGCCTGACTTAATGTGATACCACCTTTATGGTCGGTTTGACTTAATTAAATTGATTTTAACCTGACTAAATTGGATACCGCCTTTATGGTCGGTTGGAATTAATCATAAATTTGACTTAATCAGAATACCGCCTATATGGTCGGTTGGTAATGTCATGCAAAGTTTATATATTATAATAAAGGAGATATCTAAATTAGAAGTAATAAAAGTGGATCCTCTAACCCCCAACATTTTCTTTATTGTTTATTTTCTCTTTTTAATTTCAAGTTTCACTTTATGTCATTTTCTTTTATTAAGTTTATAATAGTCCTAGATATGTGTTGTAACTAAATACCATATCCGGGGTTGTGATGAATTCCAAGATCACCGGTTTATAAAGGTTATTTAATGATATTGGTAATATAAATGTTTATTTATTGAGTCTTGAGCTTAATGCTTCTTGTTAATTGGCCATTAATAAGATTGATCTGGTAAACTTAAAATAAACTTGGCGAAAGAATTTTAGGTTTCAACCTTAGACTCAATAGCTCACGATCTCACCTTGGGGCAAGAGACTCTTAGGTAGATTTCCATCCAGGATTGACATATACCTATCGGGCGGGGTAGCCATAATTAGAACTTGATCTTAATGAATTCAGGTAACGTGGTTAACATAGACATATGATTAATTGGGTTATTTGGGTGTTTGCATCTGACCATCGACAGAGGCTTTTGCATATTTTCGTGTTCCAGGTTAATAAAGTGATATATTGCACAAACATGAGATAACCACTTCATCTTTAAAAGATATTGGAAGGATTCATAACCCTAGATAATTTTTTAATATTGAATTTTCCTTAAATTTACTTTCGCACTATTTTATTTACTTGTTTTCAGACAAAAATCACCATCCAATCAACTACCAATCTATTAGATACTTGTAAATATTTAACATCATAAATTGATAGCTTAGGTATTAAGTGCTCGTGGGATCAATATATTTTATACTACTTGGGCGATACGTGCTCTTGCGTAGCATGTGTGTTTACCACCGATCAAATTTTTGGCACCATTGTCGGGGACTTATTTATCTTTCACTATTAATTTTGGGGTTAGATACCTTTACTTGTGTATGACTTTTTTTATTTATTATTTTTGTTTTCTTATGTTTCAGGTTCTCAATCACTACATGAGAAGAACTAGAAGCTTTGAAATCCGACCGCTTGACCCAGAAATTGAAAGAACTATCAGACAATTGAGAAGGGAGAGGCGAGAAGGCAAGAAGCACTGATCAATATGGAACCTGAACCTTTGGAGGTTGTACCACCAATTCCCATTCGAGACAGAACTATTCCAATGGTTGACGGCTTCATTTTATGCATTGTACTTCCTCCCTTACTAGTAAATGCGTGTGATATCAAAACATGCATTCAGATGATACAGCAATCAGTTCAGTTTAAGGGGAATGCAACTGAAGATCCTAATGCCCACATCAGCAACTTCCTGGAAGTTTACGGCACATTCAATTACATCCGAGCGGTTGAAGAAGAAATGAGACTGTGTGTGTACCTATATTCATTGAAAGACAGAGCTAAGGCTTGGCTACATTCACTACCAGCAGGTTCCATCACAAATTGGAACACTCTAGCCACCAAATTACTTGCAAAGTACTGTCCCCTAGCCAGAACTGCAAAGCTAAGGAATGACATTACATCCTTTGTACAACATGACTCAGAATCCCTCTACGAAGCTTGGGAAAGATACAAGGAATTGCTCCGAAAATGTCCTCACCATGAAATAGCAAAATGGCTACAAGTCCAAACCTTCTACAATGGACTTTCTGGACTAATGAGAACCACAATTGATGCTACTGCTGGAGGAGCTTTAATGGCAAAAGAAGAGGATCAAGCCTGAGACTTAATTGAAGAAATGGATAACAATAATTCTTTGTGGCCAACAGAAATGAGCAAATCCAACGAATAGAAGGAATTTACGAAGTTGGAGCCAACACAACATTGAGTGCCAAGCTGGATTAGATTTGCAAAGTCTGGATACTCTTAACATGAAGGTTATTGTTGGATCCACAAATTCATCATATGGAGGAGCACTAGAGGCAGAATCATACAACTAACATGATGAGACGGTGAATTATGTCAGCAATTTCAAAAACATGGGAACAATCCATATTCCAATACCTACAACCCATGGTGGAGGAATCATCCCAATTTCGCATGGAGCAGCATCTTTGAAAACACTAGTGAATCAAATGGGATAATTGGCCAATGCACAGAGTTACAGACCACAAAGAAACCTTCCTAGCAACACAGAACCAAATCCAAGGAGCAATGCAAAGTCATTACTTTGAAAAACGGTACTGAAATCAATAAAGATGCTGGAATCAATGCAACCACTGAGGAAGTTCCAAAAAAAAGCAGCGAAGCAGAACCACAGATGGAGGAAAAATAGACAAAAGAAAATGATCGAGAAAGATTCACTCATCCACCATCATTTCCACAACATCTCCAGAAACATAAACTAGACAAGCAGTTTGCTCGATTCCTGGAGATCTTCAAAAAGCTGCATATCAACATTCTATTTGCAGAAGCGTTGGAACAAATGCCCAGTTATGTCAAATTCATGAAAGACATTCTGTCACGAAAAAGAAGATTGGGAGATTATGAGACAATATCATTGACAGAATAATACAGCGCCATCATTCAGAGAAAGCTTCCCCCAAAGTTGAAAGATCCTGCAGTTTCACCATCCTGTGCACCATGGGAGAACATTACTTCGGTAAGGCTTTGTGTGATTTAGGTGTGAGTATTAACTTGATGCCTTTGTCTATTTATAGGAAACTGCATATTGGAGAAGCAATGCCCACCTCAGTTACTCTGCAACTTACTGACAGATCGCTCACATTTCCAAGAGGTGTAGTAGAAGATGTATTGGTTAAAGTTGACAAATTCATTTTCCCTACAGATTTCATTATCATTGACATGGAAGAAGACAAAGATGTACCTATCATCCTCGGGAGACCATTATTGGCTACAGATCGAACTATTATTGATGTACAAAAAGGAGAACTAACCATGAAAGTGTAGGACCAAGAAGTTACATTGAATGTTTTCAAAGCCATGAAATACCCTAATGATGAAAAAGATGAAGAATGTTTCAGAATTGATGTTTTAGATAGTATCATCCAGGATACTGATGCAATGTAACTTTCCACGGATAAACTTGAAGCTTGCATCACCAACATGAATGACAGCGAGCTAGATGATGAAATTCTGGAATGTATCAACTATCTCGACAGACCATTTCGCTTCAAATCGACACCACATGTGGAAAGTTTGGAACTACCGAAAAAAGAGTGAATCAAGCCTCGATTGACGAACCACCGTAGCTGGAATTAAAGCCACTTTCGAGCCATCTCAAGTATGCATTATTAGAAAACTCTTCTGATTTACCTGTGATTATTTATTCGTCGCTAACATTGGAGCATGAAGATAAGTTTTTGAGAGTGTTACGAGAACAAAAGAAAGCCATTGGCTGGACTATAACAGACATTTGAGGCATTAGTCCATCATTTTACATGCACAAAATTCTGATGAATGATGAGTACAAAGCCACAGTGGAGCATCAACGGAGATTAAATCCAATCATGAAGGAAGTTATAAAGAAAGAAATTATCAAATGGTTGGATGCCGGCATCATTTACCCTATCTCTGATAGCACTTGAGTGAGTCCTATGCAATGTGTGCCAAAGAAAAGAGGAATAGTTGTAGTCACAAATGAAAAGAATGAGCTGATTCCAACAAGAACAGTGATTGGATAGAGAGTTGACCGGTGCGTAATCACACGCGTATAACGCAAGCGCACGTATCGTTCAAGTAGTATAAAAAGTATCGATCCCACGAGGACTTAATACCTAATCTATTAATTTTATGAGGTCAAATGATTACTAGTATCTAAAAGGTTGATTGATTGATTTGAAATGATGATGATTTTGAATTTAAAAACAAGTAAATAAAATTACGCGAAAGTAGGTTTAAGAAAATTCAATATTAGGAAACTATCTAGGGTTGTGAATCTTCCAATATCATTTTAAAGATGAAGTGGTTATTTCATTTTTGTGTAATATATCGGTTTACTAACTTGGAACACGAAATTATGCAAAAGCCTTTGTCGATGGTCAGACGCAAATACCCAGTATAACCCAATTGAACCATATATCTATGTCAACCAAATTACCTGGATTCATTAAGTTTAAGTTCCAATTATGGCTACCCCCGCCCGACAGGTATATGTCTATACTGTAAGGAAATCTATTAAAGGGTTATATATCCTCAAGGAAGGTCGTGGGCTATTAAGTCTAAGGCTGAAACCTAAAATTCCTTTGTCAAGTTTAATTTAGATTTACCAGATCAATCTTATTAATGGCCAATTAACAAGATGCATTAAGCTTAAGACTTAATAAGTAAACCTTTAAATTACCCAAACTATAAAATAACCCCTTATAAACCGGTGATATTAGAATTCATCACAACCCCAGATAACTAACTTAGTTACGACACATAACTAGGGCTAGTAAAAACTTCAGTAAAATAAAAGACATAAAGTAAAATGCTAAAAAGTAAATGCTGAAAAGTAAATGACGGAAAGTAAATGCTGAAATTAAATACTGAAAATTAAATGCTGAAAGTAAATTACTGAAAAGTAAATGCGGAAAGTAAATTGCTGAAAGTAAATTTGCTGTAAAGTAAATGCTGAAAGTAAATTGCTGAAAAGTAAATGACGGAAAGTAAATGCTGAAATTAAATACTGAAAATTAAATGCTGAAAAGTAAATGCTGAAAGTAAATTACTGAAAAGTAAATGCTGAAAGTAAATTGCTGAAAAGTAAATGCTGAAAGTAAATTGCTGAAAAGTAAATAAAGTAAAAGTACAATAAAAGAAAATATTGAGGTAAAAGGATCCACTTTTATTACTTCTATTTTAGATATCTCCCTTTTTATAATATATTAACTTTGCATGATAATTACCAACCAGCCATATAGGCGGTATCCAGATTAAGTCAAATTAATAATTAATTACCAACCGACCAATCAGGCGTTATCCAGTTTAGTCAGGTTAAAACCAATTTAAATAATTTCCAACCGACCAATATGGCGGTATCCTCGTTAAGTCAGGTTTTAATTAGTTTATATATTATAATTAAGGGAGATTAATCTAAATATTAGTAATAAAAGTTTTACCTTTTACCCCAGCAAAGGGGAGTTACCTCCTCATTACTGGAAAGTAAAAACTGAAAATTAAAGAAAGAAAAGTACTGTGCGTAAAAGTAAATTGCGGAAAGTAAAAACTGAAAAGTAAAGAAAAGAAAGTGCGAAAGCGGAAATTAAATACTGAAAGCTGTAAATAAACAAACAAGATACAATCTTCTTAGTATTCTTAAGGAATTCCTTAGAAGAAAGTATGAATTTACAAATGAAATGGCTTGGTATTTATAGGCAAAATTTTGCCTCCATCAAATCATCCACCAAATCCATTACTAATTGCTCCACTAATTGCTCCACCAAATCCATTATTAATTGCTCCACTAATTGCTTATCATGTTTGGTGGTGATTTGATAATTTTTATTATTTATTTATTAATTTATTTTTTGCTCTGAAAATGATTGAAAATGACTTTAATAATTACACACAACACACTTCTGGATGGTTCATCAATTTCGGGCATGAAATCTTCAGAATTCGAAATTATTTTGTCTTTCAGAGTTGTATATCTTTGAGTCTTCTTTAATCCGGAACTTGAATCAGCTCAATCTGATATAGAAGTAAAATGTTATGCCCGAAATACGACAGATGCGCAAAATTGAAATTTCCAAAACTGCACATCGTTAAAACGCCCTTTCAAGTTTCCAATCTCCAAAATTAATATGTCAAGTCCAATTTTTGCCCTTATTTGACCCAAATTTCGTCCTAAATGATTTCATTATGTCCCAATATTATTTTATCTGTAAAATAAACTAAAACACATCAAAACGTTCATCAAACCCGAGAAACTAAACAAAATATTAAGTAAAAGGGGCAGTAAATATTGATATATTTTCCGCTCATCACACCCCCAAACCTAACATTTTGCTAGTCCTTGAGCAAAACAACAAAATAAAATACAATAAACAATTAAAATTTAACTAAGCGACTTTCGTAGGGATCACGGTTGCATTTAGCATATGCAACAAGCATTTAAACCCCTATGTGTCCCTAGTGGACGAGTTGTAGTCTCGTGAGGGTTACAAAAATGATACCCACAAACATTTTACAAAAGTAAAAAGGTAGTGAAACTAATGCACACAAAAACAAAAAGACAAGAGAAAAGAGAATAAAGAACTTAGTGACTAATCAGGTGAAACTTCTATTCCAAGTTACTAGTTGTTTTCTTTCTTCTAAATTACCGAAAAAGTAAATTCTCCGGTTATATTTACCATTCTCCATATACATAGCCAGTGTAGACAACAGAATCTGGGCGACGCTGTTCTAGGCTCGCGGCCTAGTTGGGAAGTACGAAATAACATGGAGTCGCCACCCGGTGTGAACCGGGACAAAGATTTAAGGCCGCACTCACCCCTCGCAAGGGAAGACCTCAAACCGTTGGGTTCGGAATGGTCCCTTACTTATGTCACTTGTGATGATATAATTTGTGCAATAAACTAACCGAATCTATTCAACATTCATGCTCAAGGGTACTTAGATCTAACATGCTTTCATCCAAATAATTCCACGCAATGTAACACAACAAGCATATTGAACTATTAAATCAACATGTATAAATCATTACCCAAACGCATCATAAACTAAGAACATGCATAATGATCAACCTAAACATGCTTTATCAAATAAATAACAAACTAAATTAAACCATGCTTTAAATAATAAACAAATAACCTAAAGACTATAACATGCTCAAATACAAGTTGGGATGAGACGAGATACGTGTAGCTTAAGTGGTACGTGGCATTGTATCCCGAGTGCAGACCATACTACCGTCCATTCGGAATCGGCTACGGAATTTATGTCCGGGTTTCCATCCGCTATACCACAAAAGGGAACACATATCCCGCTCATCCAACAATATCATGCCTCAAACGACTCTCATGCAATTATATATCAAAATAAATAAAACAAAAATAAAGAATATAAGTAAAAAGGGTGCCCTCAGGTCTAACCTCTTTTGTCGTCTCAAGAAAGAGCGTTACACGCCCGTTGGAAGGGTTGTTGCTTCGCAACTTTTCTGGTTTACTAATCCAACGTATTTCCTCGTTGTTTCAACTGTTCGGGTTGCTATTTTCACTCCGTTTCGTTGATTTTTAAGTGTATTTTCTGGTCACTGTTTTGGTTTAATGCGGGGCTGTTTTGGGTAGTTTTTTGGGTGCAGTTTTAGGTTAATTTATGTGCAGTTGTTTATGCAATTTTTTTTGGTCAGTAAACGGGGCTGTTTGTGGCAGGTCTAGGGGCTGGACAGTGGGCTGTGTGCGGCTTGGTGGCAGGTACGTGAAGGTAGTATGGTGCTGTTGAATTTGGCGAATGTGCGTAGGGCTTGCTGGGCGTGAAGGTTGTATTGGCGAAGGGCAGGTGTTGATGCGGTTTTGTGCGTGGATGGGCTTCAGGTGTTGAAGGCTGCAATATGGTTGCAACGTGGGTGCGAAGTGTGGGTTGGCGTGAGTGCAAAGTGTGGGTAAGAGATGAAGGTTAATGCGCTGATGATGGATTGGGCGATTTGTTGAATTGGGGTTCACGTGTTTTGTGAGGCAGATGGGCGAGCAATGGCAAGGGAGTTGGAGACGTGAGGCAATGCGTGAGGGTTTTTTGATTTAGGGAATGGGCCAGCCAGCCAGCCAGGGTTTGGAAAGATGGGTTAAGGGTTCTTTTTATAGGCCAATGGAGGGGATTTACCTTGTTGGGGAAGGAATATGATTTGTGTATTAATTAGGGATATCTTTTAATTTAGTATGTGATAAGGAAATCTTTTAATTAAGGGAAGTGATTTGATTTATTCTTTTTAGTTAAGGATATGATTTATTTAATTTAGGAAGGTGATTTAATTAAATTAGGAATGTGTTTTATTTAAATTAGGAATTTAATTTAATTTAATTTCAAGTTCAATTTAATTGGTGAATGTAATTTAATTTAATTTAATTTCAAGTTTAATTTAATTGGTGAATGTAATTTAATTTAAGTTTAATTTAATTGGTTTTAATTTAATTAGTGACATGTATTTTAAATGTTTTAATTATTTAATTTGTGATTTAATGGGTTTGGTGTGTTTTAAAACAGAGGTCCAACAAGCGAACCCGAAGCGAAACAAGCGAGTTAAATTTGAAAAAATACTAATTCCCAACTTTACACTTCCAACGTCCGTTTCCCGCGGCTTTCACAACTAAAGAGGTAGTGTCTCCATACGAGACTCATCATCGGGCTAATGTGTAAAAATACAATGCCTACAGTCGCCCATACTTTGATGGGACTTGTGCAGTGTGTGACAATGACAATCCTATCAAAGTACGTGCAATGCATTTTTACTTACCTGGCTCGCCAGCTGTCACCTGGTCTGCCTGCTGTGCTGAATTGATAATGCTAAACCCGTACCTAGGGCGTCGCGGTTGCGTCTCCGTACCTAGAGTGCCGCAGTGATGATGTTGGTTGTCTGGATGCTAACCCCGTACCTAGGGTGTCGCAGTGACGTCTCCGTACCTAGAGAGCCACAAATGTCTGAATAGTCCACATGCCGTACCTGGCGTGCTAACCCCATACCTAGGGCGTCGCTGTGGTCTGAATGATAACCCCGTACCTAGGGTGTCGCAGTGACGCCTCCGTACCTAGAGTGCCCCAAATGTCTGAGTGCTAACCCCGTACCTAGGGTGTCGCGGTGATGTCTCTGTACCTAGAGAGCCACAAATGTCTGAATAGTCCACATGCCGTACCTGGCGTGCTAACCCCGTACCTAGGGCGTCGCTGTGGTCTGAATGCTAACCCCGTACCTAGGGTGTCGCAGTGACGTCTCCGTACCTAGAGAGCCACAAATGTCTGAATAGTCCACATGCCGTACCTGGCGTGCTAACCCCGTACCTAGGGCGTCGTTGTGGTCTGAATGCTAACCCCGTACCTAGGGTGTCGCAGTGACGTCTCCGTACCTAGAGTGCCACAAATGTCTGAGTGCTAACCCCGTACCTAGGGTGTCGCGGTGACGTCTCCGTACCTAGAGAGCCACAAATGTCTGAATAGTCCACATGCCGTACCTGGCGTGGTAACCCCGTACCTAGGGCGTCGATGTGGTCTGAATGCTAACCCCGTACCTAGGGTGTCCGCAGTGACGCCTCCGTACCTAGAGTGCCAAAAATGTCTGAGTGCTAACCCCGTACCTAGGGTGTCGCGGTGATGTCTCCGTACCTAGAGAGCCACAAATGTCTGAATAGTCCACATGTCGTACCTGGCGTGCTAACCCCGTACCTAGGGCGTCGCTGTGGTCTGAATGCTAACCCCGTACCTAGGGTGTCGCAGTGACGTCTCCGTACCTAGAGTGCCACAAATGTCTGAGTGCTAACCCCGTACCTAGGGTGTCGCGGTGACATCTCCGTATCTAGAGAGCCATAAATGTCTGAATAGTCCACATGCCGTACCTGGCGTGCTAACCCCGTACCTAGGGCGTCGCTGTGGTCTGAATGCTAACCCCGTATCTAGGGTGTCGCAGTGACGCCTCCGTACCTAGAGTGCCACAAATGTGTGAATGCTAACCCCGTACCTAGGGTGTCGCAGCTGTGATATCTCCATACCCGGAGTGCCGTACCTGGCAGAACTGATCTGATACCTCTATACCCGGAGTGCCATACCCAGAAAAACTGATGCTGATAATGATGTGGGCCTCGCCCCCAGAGTGCCATGCCCGGCGTGTCATTCTCGGCGTGTCCATTCCCGAACTATATCTCCATTCTCGGAGCGCCATTCTCGGCGTGCCATTCTCGGCGTGCTCTTTTTTGAGCTGTCCATTCCCGGACTATATCTCCATTCTCGGAGTGCCATTTTTGGCATGCCATTCTCGGCGTGCTCATTCTTGAGCTGTCCATTCCCGGACTATATCTCCATTCTCGGAGTGCCATTCCCGGCGGAACTTATCTGATGTGATGTGGGCCTCGCCCCCAGAGTGCCATACCCGGCCAAACTGATGTAATGTGGGCCTCGCCCCCAGAATGCCATACCCGGCAGAAGCTGATCTGATGTAATGTGGGCCTCGCCCCCAGAATGCCATACCCGGCAAAGCTGATAATGATGTAATGTGGGCCTCGCCCCCAGAATGCCATACCCGACAAGACTGATACTGATGCTAATACGGGCCTCGCCCCAAACTGATGCTAATGTGGGCCTCGCCCTAAACTGATGCTGATGTGGGCCTCGGCCCTGGGATTCATTCCAAATTCTGACGACATGGGCCTCGGCCCTGGGATTCATTCCAAATTCTGAAGACGTGCGCCTCGACCCTGGGATTCATTCCAAATTCTGAAGACGTGGGCCTCGGCCCTGGGATTTATTCCCTGGATTCATTCCAAATTCTGACGACGTGGGCCTCGGCCCTGGGATTCACCCTGGGATTCATTCCAAATTCTGACGATGTGGGCCTCAGCCCTGGGATTCATTCCCTGGATTCATTCCAAATCTCATGTTGACGTGGGCCTCAACCCTGGGATTCATTCTCGATGCTGTTGATAATATGGCCCTCGACCCTGAGTTGATATTGATGTGGGCGTCACCCCCAAGTTGATACTGGTGTGGGCCTCGCCCAAAACCGATACTGATATGGGCCTCGCTCACAGACTGAAACTGATGTGGGCCTTGCCCCAAAACTGATACTGATGTGGGCCTCAATCCCGGGACTCATCCCCAAACGAATACTGATACGGGCCTCGACCCCAAACTGAAACTGATGTGGGCCTCGCCCCAAATTGATGTGGGCCTCGCCCCAAACTGATACTGATGTGGGCCTCAACCCGAGACTCATCCTCAAACGAATACTGATATGGGCCTCGACCCCAAACTGAAACTAATGTGGGCCTCGCTCCCATATAGACACTGATATGGGCCTCACCCCCAGACTGATACTGATGTGGGCCTCGCCCTAAAACTGATACTGATATGGGCCTCACCCTGGGACTCATCCCCAAAACTATTACTCATATGTTGCTGATTCTGGTTGGCTTGTCTTTGCCGCTTTCTTTTTTTCTTCTTTGAAACCTGTGAATACAAAACGAAACAAACACAAAAAGAATGCAAATACGTTACGTGTATGCATGCATGCATGAATGAATTTCCTATTCCGTTGAGTTAGGTCTTCCGCCAGTTCTCCAGGTGATTGATCAATCTTCTCTCTGGTCTCATGGCTCAATTTCTTGTTATGTCCTGGATTCACGAGGTGGTAGACTGGTCGCCCGCAGTCTTGGTTTAGCTTTCTGCTCTCCGCTATTTGCACTTGGTCAAGATGAACCACATGGTGGGACCTTCTATATCATCATACTATGCTACGAAATAGTCTCAATAGTTATACATATCATTGTCCTCAAAGAATGCTCAGTAATGAAACCAGAGAACCTTCAAAACATTCAATGCAACTCAAATCCAAGTATTTGAATAAGTGATCTAAGCCAGACTCAAAGTGTGTGTGTGCAAAGGTTCTTTCACAGCTTAATCCTCAGGTAAGCTAACTCGATGATTTCGTTTCAAAAATCGGGATCGATTGGTCAAACCAACCTATATGTCTCAGTTATGCTCTGCAATTGCTTTTTTGTGCTCAATGTGGTATGGTTTTCTTTCTCTTTTGTCTCTCTCTTTTTTCTTTTCATTTTGAACTTTTTTTCTTTCTTTTTCTTCTTTTTTCAACACACCTACCCTTTAAGGTAGCATTTCTCCTCATGGTGGTCCTAATACTCGCCCATGGGTAGCTTCACGCTTATTGGTTATAGGTGGTTCAATTCTTTTCTTTAGAGACTTTTCTTTCATTTTCAGCCATACCACACATCATAACATAAGCAAATCAAGATAGACATCTAAGCAAACAGTCATTCACCGACCTACAATTTCTACAACTAGTCACCTTGCCAACTACTCAAGTTTTCACCGCTAAGAACCTATAGTGAAGTGCTTACGAGTCTAACATAGATTAATCATTCAAAGTATCAGATAAAAGCACATCAAGAGTTTATCGTTTCTAAGGTTTCACCTTAAAGCAATCAATTTCATCATCGGACTTATGGCTAACTATCAAGGACTAAAAACAAACAACAAATTTTCTTTTCTTTTCTTTTTTTTTCCTTTTTTTTTCTTATTTTTTCTTTCTTTCTCTTTTTTTTTTTTCTTTTTTTCTCCTTTTTTTCTTTTTTTTTTAAAGGCCCCCCAATGGTCTTTCTATCTCTGCCGTAAATCTCTCTGTTCTCGGTTTCATTTTCTCCAATATCAATGTTTGCTAAACTCTTCTTTGACAAGTCTTCTTTTTCCTAACCCAACGGATATCTATGATGGCTTTTAAGACACGAGGGTTAACATGATGCATATATGCATGAGATGCATGTGATGTATGAGAAACAATATGCATGGGGTTATCAAAAGCATAAAGGGTGGCCCATATAGGTCATACAACTATGGTTCACATGTGGGTTTACAGGAGTGTGGACAAAGGCTCTCGTTTGACGAAGGATTACCCACAACTAGGACTCCCTACTCAA
Source organism: Zanthoxylum bungeanum (assembly GCA_019454045.1). Taxonomy (NCBI): domain Eukaryota; kingdom Viridiplantae; phylum Streptophyta; class Magnoliopsida; order Sapindales; family Rutaceae; genus Zanthoxylum; species Zanthoxylum bungeanum. The sequence goes on from SKCR01049210.1 coordinate 92,764, forward strand.
GGGTTCAAGCGACCAAGTGAGTGCACCTTTTTTATACCTTACGGTACGTGCCAACGAGTTACGTGTGTGACTAACTGTCGAATGGATTTCCCGTTGTAGATTCCCCAGAGGGAGGGTGGAGCGAGGCTCTCTTAAGTACCCAAGCCCCTTAGGCTCTTATCGCTTGGTGTCAGGAATAAACAACGAGTCCTCCAAACTAGTCTGTCACGACGAACTACAAGTAATGATTATCTCGGTGTCTTCACAGCTTTTCCTTATGAAAAGGTAGTGAGTGAAGGAGACATCGAACCATTACCTAGCCTTAACAATGCCTTTGGTTACACCCCTTTCAACTCACTATAGAAACGATTAACTAAAGCACAAATCATAAACATCACAAGACATTATTTCGAGGCCAATTCTCTAATATCCCCAGTGGAGTCGCCAGACTGTAGACAACAGAATCTGGGCGACGCTGTTCTAGGCTCGCGGCCTAGTTGGGAAGTACGAAATAACATGGAGCCACCACCCGGTGTGAACCGGGACAAAGATTTAAGGCCGCACTCACCCCTCGCAAGGGAAGACCTCAACCGTTGGGTTTGGAATGGTCCCTTACTTATGTCACTTGTGATGATATAATTTGTGCAATAAACTAACCGAATCTATTCAACATTCATGCTCAATGGTACTTAGATCTAACATGCTTTCATCCAAATAATTCCACGCAATGTAACACAACAAGCATATTGAACCATTAAATCAACATGTATAAATCATTACCCAAACGCATCATAAACTAAGAACATGCATAATGATCAACCTAAACATGCTTTATCAAATAAATAACAAACTAAATTAAACCATGCTTTAAATAATAAACAAATAACCTAAAGACTATAACATGCTCAAATACAAGTTGGGATGAGACGAGATACGTGTATCTTAAGTGGTACGTGGCATTGTATCCCGAGTGCAGACCATACTACCATCCATTCGGAATCGGCTACGTAATTTATGTCCGGGTTTCCATCCGCTATACCACAAAAGGGAACACATATCCCGCTCATCCAACAATCACATCATGCCTCAAACGACTCTCATGCAATTATATATCAAAATAAATAAAACAAAAATAAAGAATATAAGTAAAAAGGGTGCCCTCAGGTCTAACCTCTTTTGTCGTCTCAAGAAAGAGCGTTACACGCCCGTTGGAAGGGTTGTTGCTTCGCAACTTTTCTGGTTTACTAATCCAACGTATTTCTTCGTTGTTTCACTGTTCGGGTTGCTATTTTCACTCCGTTTCGTTGATTTTTAAGTGTATTTTCTGGTCACTGTTTTGGTTTAATGCGGGGCTGTTTTGGGTAGTTTTTTGGGTGCAGTTTTAGGTTAATTTATGTGCAGTTGTTTATGCAATTTTTTTTGGTCAGTAAACGGGGCTGTTTTGCGGCAGGTCTAGGGGCTGGACAGTGGGCTGTGTGCGGCTTGGTGGCAGGTGCGTGAAGGTTGTATGGTGCTGTTGAATTTGGCGAATGTGCGTAGGGCTTGCTGGGCGTGAAGGTTGTATTGGCGAAGGGCAGGTGTTGATGCGGTTTTGTGCGTGGATGGGCTTCAGGTGTTGAAGGCTGCAATATGGTTGCAACATGGGTGCGAAGTGTGGGTTGGCGTGAGTGCAAAGTGTGGGTAAGAGATGAAGGTTAATGCGCTGATGATGGATTGGGCGATTTGTTGAATTGGGGTTCACATGTTTTGTGAGGCAGATGGGCGAGCAATGGCAAGGGAGTTGGAGACGTGAGGCAAGGCGTGAGGGTTTTTTGATTTAGGGAATGGGCCAGCCAGCCAGCCAGGGTTTGGAAAGATGGGTTAAGGGTTCTTTTTATAGGCCAATGGAGGGGATTTACCTTGTTGGGGAAGGAATATGATTTGTGTATTCATTGGGGATATCTTTTAATTTAGTATGTGATAAGGAAATCTTTTAATTAAGGGAAGTGATTTGATTTATTCTTTTTAGTTAAGGATATGATTTATTTAATTTAGGAAGGTGATTTAATTAAATTAGGAATGTGTTTTATTTAAATTAGGAATTTAATTTAATTTAATTGGTGAATGTAATTTAATTTAATTGGTGAATGTAATTTAATTTAATTTAATTTCAAGTTTAATTTAATTGGTGAATGTAATTTAATTTAAGTTTAATTTAATTGGTTTTAATTTAATTAGTGACATGTATTTTAAATGTTTTAATTATTTAATTTGTGATTTAATGGGTTTGGTGTGTTTTAAAACAGAGGTCCAACAAGCGAACCCGAAGCGAAACAAGCGAGTTGAATCTGACAAAATACTAATTCCCAACTTTACCCTTCCAACGTCCGTTTCCCGCGGCTTTCACAACTAAAGAGGTAATGTCTCCATTCGAGACTCATCATCGGGCTAATGTGTAAAAATACAATGCCTACAGCCAGCAAATTATTAATCAATTCATTTTTGCTCACAACAGTCACAAGTGTAGTTGATAAGAAAGTAATATTTTTGTCCTAAAGTTTTATCAGAATTCACATCTTTTTGTAGCAATGGAATAATTTTTCTGATTTTTCTGATTTTTTCTTTGATTTTCGATTTTTTTTATTTATATACAATATTTTTCATCTATGTAGCGAGTGTTGGGTCGGTGGCTCCCAAACCAGTTGGCTTTAGGGCACCAGGTGTTAAGACACCCCTACGGACTTAATTACTCAAACTTCAGATATATATATTTTTGCAGCATCTTTGATCCATGTAGAGAGCTTTGGGCCAGTGACTCCCAAACCAGTTGGTTTTAGGGCACTAGGTGTTAAAACACCCTTACAGACTTAATAACTCGGATCTCAGACGTTTTTTTTTACTCCATTGCTTTTTGAGATGCTTCCTCCAATTAAACTAGAACACTGAATATTACAAACTTTTCAATTATAGCTCATGTCCGTATGTTACCATGCATGTTGATAATATCTGCCAACTGAGCATATGAAAATCCATTTTAGTTAGTATTATAGAGAATTCACAAATTAAATAATTTAAAATGAAATAAACAAAAATTAACTTGTTCCGAAATAGGTTTGAGATACGTCTCAGGAGTGGAAACTCCTTACTCAGCTATCTCTTACCAATTTCACCTCTTCAGTCAAAATAAAAACACAAAAACGCAAAATATTTTTGTAATTTTTGAAAAAATTTCAATTTTTTTTTTTATTTTTCGAAAAATTTTGGCCTAAAAATAAAAACAACACACACCTAAAAACAAGATACTAATCAACTAATTTCCTCCCCCAAACCTAAATGAGACATTCTCCCCAATGTCTTAAACAGTAGAAGAAGAGTTTAGAAGATATTACCTGGTTAACTGAAATTCTACACGAAAAGTTAAAGGTTAAGATCCAGATTAATCCGACGCCTTTTACCACGATCGTCATCGAACCAATTTATCTTTGAAAGGATAGGGTCAATTTGTGGTTCATAGGCTAAAATTTGGTCAATTAGATCCGGAGCAGTTCTGGCAGTGAAGAGGAGTTCTTTTAAACGTTTTGACACGAACCCATTTCTCCGGGCATCATCAAGAAACACACAAAGAAAATCATAAAATCCTTCAACGTTGTACAGTCCAAGCGGTTTCTGGTGTATGTTTAGGTTCGCCCAATATAACACTGTAAAAATTTCCTCCAATGTACCCAAGCCTCCTGGCAAAGCAATAAAAGTTCTACCAATCATTCAGACATACCTGGCACGATCAGTTCCTCTCGGTTTGATGGTCCAATAAGATTTGCTTTTGCCAAGAGTTTTGGGATGATTCCCAAAACGTGACTGCCTTCCTCCTGCACAACTTTTGAAATGATCACCATTAGTCCAAGATTGCCTCCGCCATATACTAAGTGCATATTCCTTGTAGCTAAGACTCGACCCAATTCCTGTGCTGCTTCTACGTATTGTGGCTTAACACCAACACTAGTACCGCAAAACACATAGATGTTTTCAACTCGTCTTCTTGAAGTGGCTTCCATGTTCTAGTCTGGATGTCTTCAAAAGTGCAATGATGAGTTGAATTTATAACACCTGAAAAGGGTGAGTAAAATAATAGCACTAGTACCTGCCAAATGACAATTATTCGTTAACAGCAAAATAAATCGTGATAGTAAAAAAGGTCTGGATCCTGTCGGAGAAAATAAAAGAAAACAACAAAACAAATCACAATTATTAGGAAAAGACAAAGAGATATAATATGTACAAGAAAAGTATCGGCTTGATTGACGTCTATGCGTCAGTGACAAGCTTCCCATCCAATTGACTTATAAATTGGCAAACAGGGTCTTTTTGAGTCAGATTCCCGAGACTTAACTGTTTTCTTTCTTTTTGGAATTGTGTATGTAATTTGCGAATGGCTATATGAACATATCCACTGGGATGCGTCTCAAGAGTTGAAGATATATCATCTACAGACTCCTTACTCACGCCATCCCTGATGAATGTAATTTTGTCTTCACGATTATCAGACACCATTCCTAAAGAACGACAACGAGTATTGCAATTCCAGCGTGCACATTTGTAAAAAACACCCATTTGCTTAGCTCTACGTTTATTTGCACATGTGCTTTTTCCAAAACCAGGCAGATGTGAAATAAAAGATTCAGAAGACTCACCTGCCAATCGGACCCGTGCTTCGATTACCCAACGAATGTCATTAGGGATATCATGGATCATCAGTAGTCTCATCCGTTCCAAGCGAGCTTTGTAGACTTTCATCAGAGAGTTTTGAGGGAGAGAAGGAAATTGCTTGTGAAGATTTTCGAGAATTTCTTCCATCCTGAAATGTCTTATTCTGCAAAAACTAAACACACAAAATTAAATCACACCAAATCACAATATATACACAAATTGCATGGGTTGCCTCACTGCTAGCGCTATGTTTAACGTCGTCAGCTAGATGTGACTTCTCGAACGTTAGGCTGGATCTAAAAGTGTGACACTTTCTTTTTGTCGCTCAAATGATTCTCCCCAGTAGTGCTTGACACACTTGTTTTTAACCTTGAAAGTTTTGTTGGAGTCAGGATCATATATCTCAACGGCTCTGTCTGGTAAAACCTTGGTGATTAGGAATGGACCTGACCACCGTGATTTTGGCTTCCATGGGAAGAATTTCACCATTGATTTGTTTAACAGTACCTTCTGCCCTGGTTCCAGTTGTATGCGCACTAACTTCTCATCATGTCTTTTCCTTGCCTTTTCCTTGTACAATTTGGCATCCTCAAAAGACTGTATATGAAATTCCTCCAATTCGTTGAGTTGGTGGAGCTTTTTCTCTTCTGTTGCTTGTAGTGCAAGAATAGGCTTCTTCAGTACGCAGTGCGCTTTATCTTCAGGCTCCACATGCAATTGACATGCTTTAAGTTTGTCAGTAGAACTTTGCATTGCATTAGAGTTCTGAATGGTACTTTGTATCACATCAAGTCTGAAACATTCTTCCTTCTTTTCATCATCTGGGAAATTCATGGCCTTGAAAACATTAAATGTTACTTCTTGGTCTTGTACCCTCATGGTTAATTCTCATTTTTGTACATCAATAATGGTACGACCTATAGCCAAGAATGGTCTCCCGATGATGATTGGCACGTCTGCGTCTTCCTCTATATCAAGGACAATAAAATCTGCTGGGAAAATGAATTTTTCAACCTTGACCAGCACATCCTCAACTACGCCTCTTGGAAATACGAGCGTTCTATCAGCAAGTTGTAGAGAGACTGAAGTTGGCATTGTTTCTCCAATCTATAATTTCCTGAAAATAGAAAAAGGCATCAAGTTAACACTCGCACCTAGATCACACAGAGCCTTACCGAAGTCATGTTCTCATATGGTGCAAGGAACAGTGAAACTGCCAGGATCTTTCAACTTTGGAGGAAGTTTTCTCTGAATGATGGCGCTGCATTCTTCTGATAATGCTACTTGTGGGAACACAGAAACTGGGCGACGCATGCTGTTTCGGGCTCGCGGCCAGGTTGGGAGTACGGAGTAGCCCGCGGGGGACTAAACCAGATAATAATAGAGTCGCCACCTGGTGTGAACCGGGATAAAGATTTAAGGCCGCACTCACCCCTTGCAAGGGAAGACCTCAAACCGTTGGGTTCAGAATGGTCCCTTACTTATGCCACTTGTAATGAAATGATTTGTGCAATAATTTAACCAAGCCTAAGCAACATATTTCCAAGAGGTAATTTACTCCTAAGTTCGCACGCATGAATCAAAAGTTCATCTAAGTTCACATGTAACACATTTTCATATTTCCATATAATCTATGTCCCAATTTGCATACATAACGATAAATACGGCTAGCATGCAATGTCATAAGAACATTACATTCGATCATAGGCATGCCAGTAGATAATAATTGTACAATCACACATGAAAGCAAATTGGAATAACGGCGAACATGTAATAGCACACGGTAATCTCATGAACATACTTCGATCATATAATGCGGAAAACAAAGAACAACCTAGACATAATGCAAATTCCAAATGCAAAATAAATGACTAATCATGCTTGAAAATGAACAACCGAATAGGCTAAATCATTCTTGAATACCATCTCATGAACACATCAAACAGATAAACGCAGGGATATAAATAATATGATTGATTACATGATATAAGAGAAATCACCTAAGAAACAATTATGCATGACATGTGATGAAAAAGACTCAGTTCAGTGTATTCGCGTTCGTGTAGCATTTGAAAACGCATTTGAACGGTAAACAGAAGGTTCGCGTTCGTATAGCGTTTGAGAACGCGTTCGAACAGGAGAGGACCTGATGAAACAAAACTCATTCGCGTTCGAGTAGCATTCATAAACGTGTTCGAATGGTAAACAGAAGGTTCGTGTTCGTATAGCATTTGAGAACGTGTTCGAATGGGACCAGACTTGATGCATGAATAAAACAAAGAAAATACGTGAGCGTTCACGTAGCGTTAGTAAACGCGTTTGAAAGGTAAACAGAAGGTTCGCGTTCGTATAGCGTTCGTAAACGCGTTCAAACGAAATGAGACAGAAAACATACGTTCGTGCGGCATTCTGAAACGCGTTCGAACGGGGTTACAGTAGTGACCTCAAAAAAAGTGGTAAAAAACATGACGCATACGTGAACGGATAAATAGATGACACCTAATAAATAATAACGAGCTACAAGGCGCGGCAAAGCATCGTGGTAAAGGATTTTAACCCATCGACATAGAGGACCTTTAATCCAACTTACTAAGCCCATGCACTAATAACATAATGCACATAAAAACAAAGACAACAATATCAGACTTTGTATGCCCGGTTGAACACATCTTACATTCAACCGAATATACGTCATCCGGCGCGGCGAAGCATCGCGGTAAAGGATTTTAACCCCTCGAAACGGAGGACCTTTAATCCAACTTACTAAGCCCATGCGCTAATGACATAATGCATATAAAAATAAAGACAATGACATCGGACTTTGTATACCCGATTGAACACATCTTACATTCAACCGAATATACGTCATCCGGCGCGGCGAAGCATCGCGGTAAAGGATTTTAACCCCTCGAAACGGAGGACCTTTAATCCAACTTACTAAGCCCATGCGCTAATGACATAATGCATATAAAAATAAAGACAACGATATCAGACTTTGTATACCCGATTGAACAAATCTTACATTCAACCGAATATACGTCATCCGGCACGGAAATCATCGTGGTAAAGGATTTTAACCCCTCGAAACGGAGGACCTTTAATCCAACTTACTAAGCCCATACGCTTTATCTCATAATTACACAAACAAATAACATGCATAATTTAAATAACGAATAATAAACGAATCAAACAACATAAAACAAAATATGCGCCATTTGCTCAAGTGATACGTGGAGTTGTATCCCAAGTACAGACCGCACTACCGTCCATTCGGATTCGGCTACGGAATTTATGTCTGGGTTTCCATCCTATATACCACAAGAGGCGACACATTTTCCATTTTATTCAAAGGCACAACATGCATCCATGAATGACTCTCATACGAAATAGATAACTAAAACGATTAAAAGATGAATAAAAATAAATACGAAGAGTGCCCTCAGGTCTAACCTTTTATGTCGACTCTCGGAAGTACCGTACGCGGTTTTCGGAATGGTGGATGCTTCGCAACTCCTCCGATTCACTAGTTCAACATTTCCCTTCGCTGCTTCGTTGTTCGGGCTATTGTTTCCCTCCGTTCTGCTGTTGTTTTGCTGCTGTTTTGCTGATGTATTTCGGTCACTGTTTTTGATGTTTTATGCTACTGTTTTTGTGGTTAAAGGGCTGCTGCTTAGGGGTGAGTTTCGGTAGTTTAGGGGGGGTGTTCTAGGGGCAGTCTTTCGGTCAAACAGTGAATGTTTTAAGTAGTGATTTTTGGTAATATGAGGCTGTGATTTTCGGTAGTTTGGCTTACTGTTTGGGGGAGTGTTTCAAGGGTGGTTTGTGCGGCAATGGAGATGGTGTTTTGGGTTGTGATTTTGCGGCAATGGAAGGGGATTTTTGGGTGATATGCTCGACAATAGAGAGGAGAAGAAGAGAAATTTTTTCTTGTTATTCTTTGTGTATGCGTGAATGCTAGGAGTTTTTTGTGTGAATGAGCTAGGAGAGGGAAGTGTTGGAATTGGGTTTCTTTTATAGGAAAAGGGCTATGGTTTCCATGTGCTTGTATAGGAAGGATACCAATTAGTGTCTTACAAGGAAAGCAAAAGATTGATTGGAGACAAGATTTGGTTTGTTTATGAAGGTTATATATTTGATTTGTTTTGTTTTGGTAGGTGATTTGTTTTATTATCAAGGGATATATTTGATTGATTTTAATTAGACATGATTTTATTTTAATTTGGTATATGATTTTTAGATTTTATTTAATTTTTTCATGTGTTAAATATGCATTTAATTAATTTGGATGTGTTTTATGGGCTTTGGTGGGCTAATTGGGCTTGGGTGTGAGGCTAGCAGAAAAATTAGAAATACCGACACCGTTCGAACGCCGATTCGAATGGTACACGAACGCCCGCAATCTGCTTGACGTTCGAACGTGGTCACGAACGCAGCACGAATGAAAACAGTGAACTTGTGAAATGAATCCGATGACATACTTATTCTGAATTTCCCCTTCCGACGTCCGTTTCCCGCGACTTCCGTGACATAAAAGGTAGTGCATCTACATGAGACTCATCATAGGGACTTATATGCAAAAATACAGTGCCTACAGTTGGCTTTAGGGCACTAGGTATTAAAACACACATGCGGACTTAATTACTCGGATCTCAGATGTAATAATTTTTTTTTATTCCATTGCTTTTTTTAGATGCTTCCTCCAATTAAACTAGAGCACTGAATATTACAAAATTTTCACTTACAACTCATGGTTGTATGTTACCATGCATGTTGATAATATCTGTCAACTGAGCCTATTTAGATGCTTTCTCCAATTAAACTAGAGCATTAAATATTAAAAACTTTTCACTTACAACTCATGGTTGTATGTTACCATGCATGTTGATAATATCTGTCAACTGAGCCTATGAAGATCCAATTTAGTCAGTATATGGAGCATTCGCAAATTAAATAATTCAAAAAGAAATAAACAAAAATTAACTTGTTACAAAATAGGTTGAGATACATCTTAGTAGTGGAAATTCCTTACACATCTATATCACACCAATTTCACATAATTAGTCAAATTAAAAACAAAAAAAAAAAATTAATTTTTTTTGAATTGTTTTTGAAATTTTTTGACTAAAAACCATGCAAAAATAACACAACGAAAAAAAATAAAAACAAGATACTAATCAACAATTCCCATCCCCCAAACCTAATTAAGACATTGTCCCAAATGTCTAAAAAATAGAAGAAGAGTTTAGAAAACAGTACCTGGTTAGCTGAAATTCTACATCTTTAAAAGAAAATCAAAGGTTAAGATCAAGGTTAATCCAACGCTTTTTACCACGATAATTATCAGACCAGTTAATCTTGGAAAGGATATGGTCAATTTGTGGTTCAAAGGCTAAAAATTGGTCAATTAAATCATGGGTAGTTCTTGTTAGGGTTGTTGCTCAGAGTGCCAATCCGGATCATATTTATGTCTGATTCATGAATATGAGCAATTATATTTTTCCATAATATTACTAATTTAATGGTAGCACCCTTGTCTTTTATACACTTGTTCGATCTAGTCACGATTAGATATCTGATTACGATTAGATCGAAACTGAATCTGGTTCAGTGATACATGTATATTAGACAAAGACCCTAGGATTTACAATATAGTGCACAGTTTCAACGTAGTTTGTAATTGACATTGGGAAGCACACTATAAGATGTATATCCTTAAATAAAGTTTATGGTCAAGATTTACTAACGCGGGTCGGTTAGTAAAATCCGCTGAGACCAGTACATGTCATATATCGTGACTTGGTCCGATGGGTTATCCTAGTGAACCATGAGTCTCGGGAGGCTCATATAGATATGTAGGTATTTATTTGATAAGACACTGAACGACTCACTGAAGATTTCCTAATAGATGGTACACCAACGTCAATATGAATCTTCTCGAGTTGAGCGAGCATAGTGCTCATTCGACTTGAGATACCACAGTGGGATATATGATTTATCCTCCACACTTTGATGGCATTCACGTCACCGATCTATTCATGATCAGACCTCCGCCTGTTCGTTGGGTGTGAACTGATGCTCATGATATCCAGTGCGTATCAAGACAGGATCTGTCAGTCTTGTGTACAGGGCATAGGCATCCGCAAGTGTTTACGATCTAGTAAATCTATGGTCGTGGTATAACTTCAGAAATTAGTTCCGAGTGTTATTTAGAGATCGTAAATTGAAAGTTGACTATATTATACTGAACAGATTTGACATTCTCATCTATATCCCAGGTATAATATGGATAGTCTGCGACGAAAGGATTATACGTATGCAATAACCTCGGCTTGCATAGTTTAGCGAGATTATCCGTGGCCGTTGTAATCCATGAGTGGGTGGATTATGGACACGAAATTGGATTTCGTGACGGATAAACCTAAACTTAGAGAGTCCCACAATATGAAGTGTACTCATTGAGCACTTGGACAATGAGATATGAATAATACGGATTATTCATAATACTTCATCGGATTAAATGAGTTAATTTGAATCGTTTAATCGGTTAAATGATAACACATGCATATGGGCAATTTTAGTCAATCGTAATTATCGTGTATTTATATTTGATACATAATATGATTAGATACACATTAATTATTTGTCAAATGAGATTTTGACACATGCCATAAATATATGTATTTGTTATTTATTGAAATAAAAATACATATATAATAATAATTATATTAATTAATTATTTAGATATTTAATTGTTAAATATTTAAATGATTAAATAATATTTATATTTCATAAATGTTATGAAATATGGCCAATTATTATTTGTACACATGGCATGATTTAATTAAACTTTATTTGTCCAAATTTGATTTGTTAAGATAAAGCTTGATTTATTAATTGGATTAAATTTTTCCAAAAGGACAAAAATGCCCTATAATGTCGGATTTCATTATTTAAAGAAGGAAAATATTTTCTTCTTCATATCATCATAACCATAGCCGAACCTCTCCAAAGAAAAATGGGTTTCAAAATTTATTTGATAAATTCATGGAAAAAGTGAAGAAAAATCAAGAAAAAACTTAAGGAAATTTGGAGTATTAAAGGTAATCTTCAAAACCCCCTAACCTTGAAATTAGTTTCTTGTTTCTTGATTTTTTATAATGGTTCTAGGGTTACTTTGCTTGTAAAATTTGGGGCTTTTGGTTGTGGTGGATGGAATTGGAAGTAATGAAGCATGTGTGAAGTATTTTGGATGAAATTAGTGTAATTTTGTCCAATTAAATCTTTTGATGATATGTTTTCATTCTAGAGTGTTTTGACCACTCTTGTAATGCCTAGAATTTTTCTTGGGTGATTCATATGTGGTTACTTGAGTTGGTGTTTTGATTAATTGGATTAATCTTGAAAATTTGGATTTAAAGCATGAAAAATAGGCAATTTCATTTTCTATTTCAGACCTAGAATATTGATGAGTGGTAAATCTATCACTATTTCTCACTCATTTAACCTAATATTTTGTATAGTTTCTTGAGTTTTGTGAATATTTTGATGTGTTTTGTGTTATTTTATAGATAAATAAAGTTTCAGGACATTCTGGAGGTGATTTGGACCAAAACAGTGAAAATTGGAAAAAGGGCATTTTCGTAATATTGGGCGCGTCGCGACACACAAGCCCTTGGCTTCGCGACGCCTAACGTGCACCGGGCCATGCTAACGTGCGCCGGGTCAACGATTCAGAATCTGAGAAAATTTGACTTTGCTAATGTGCGCCGTGCCACGTGTCACCATCACAACCGATCTGCTAACATGCGCCGTGCCACATGTCATCATCCTACGGTGTCGACAGTCACCATCGCCACGTGCCGCCACGTGTCACTCCACCTGTCAGCCACGTCATCATCCATATCATCAGTTGACCGAGTCAACATGCCACCTCATCGCCACGTCATCATCAACCAATCAGGAAGTGCCACGTGTCGCAATTCTATGGTGCCGACAGTCACTTTGCCACGTGTCGCCACATCACCGCCATGTCAGCATCAATTATTGGCTCTCTTATCTCTATCTGACACGTGGCGGATAAGAATCTAGCCGACCAATTAGAAGCCGCCACGTGTCACAATAATTGAGTCTCCAACAACCTCGCCACGTGTCACCTTATCACCTTATCCAGAATCTCACTCGACGAACCAGAAGCTGCCACGTCGACCAAAATGGCCTTCACGACGCGAGCTGGGCATCGCAATGCGCGACCCTTGCTGATGCCTATAAATAGAACGCGAAATTTTAGTTTCAGATGTATCATTCTCTCTCATTTCTTTGATGTAAATAGGGAGTTTCTCTCTCTAGTTTCTTTTAATTTTAGTTTTGTAATTAAATTTTAATTACTTTTTGTAATAATAGTAATTTATTTTCTTACTTTTTACGGTTTTTACTATTCACCATGAGGAGGTAACTTCCCCAGCTAGGGTGAAAGGTAATTCTTTTACTATTGCTATTTAGATTAATCTCCCTTAAATATAATATATTCACTATTTAAAATATTGACTTAAAAAGGATACCGCCAGATTGGTCAGTTGGTAATTAAACTTTCTTACTGCCTATATGGCAGGTTCATGGACAAATCTTTTTACCGCCTTAATGGCTGGTTGGACTTAATTTGACTTAATCAGGATACCGCCTATATGGCTGGTTGGTAATGTTATCACAAGTTTATATATTATATTATGGGATATATCTAAATTAGTAGTGTTAAAAGTAATTCCTTTTACCTTAGCATTTTATTTTATTGTAATTTACTTTTCAGTATTTACTTTACCGTATTTTTACTTTATTTCTTTTATTTTCAAGTTTTTACTAGCCTTAGTTATGTGTTGTAACTAAATTAGTTATATGGGGTTGTGATGACTTTTAATATCACCGGTTTATAAGGGGTTAGATTATAGTTTGGGTAATATAAGGATTTATTTATTGAGTCTTAATCTTAATACTTTTTAATTAACTGGCCATTAATTAAATTGATTAGGTAAACTTAAAATGAACTAGACATAGGGATTTTAAGTTTAAGACCTTAGACTCAATAGCCCACGATCTTCCTTGAGGATAGATAACCCTTTAATAGATTTCCTTACAGGATAGGAATATACCTTTCGGGCGGGGGTAGCCAAATTGGAACTTAATCTTAATGAATCTAGGTAATTTGGTTGACATAGAAATATGGTTTAATTGGATTATACTAGGTATTTGTAATTGACCATCGGAAGAGGCTTTTACATAATTTAGTGTTTCAGGTTAATAAATCAATATATTACCCAAATTTAAGATAACCACTTCATTTTTAAAATGATATTAGAAGAAATCACAACCCTAGGTAGTTTTTAATATTGAATTTTCTTAAGACTTACTTTCGAACAATTTTATTTACTTTTCTTTAGATTTAGAATCGTCACCATTTCAAATCAATCAAACAACCTGTTAGATACTAGTAATTATTTGACCTCATAAAATTAATAGCTTAGGTATTAAGTCCTCGTGGGATCGATACTTTTTATACTACTTGAAGGATACGTACGCTTGCGTTATACGTGTGTGTTTACACCAGTCAAATATGTGATATTTTGGTGATGAAAATTATGTCTTATGAATGTATTGGATGTGTTTTGGGAGTTGGAATAATTGCTGGAAAGTGTTTCGGTGTTGAAATAAGCGAAAATGGCCAAAAACGGCGTTACCGGGTGACTTTTGAGCCAACCAGGTGACGACTGCCGAAACAACAAATTTGTCACTATTCGGGCAGCCCATGAACTGCCCTAACACTATTGGGGCTGACTTGGGCAGTCCCCATAAATGTTGGGTGGTCGGTTCGGTCAAAAACCCATTTTGCGTCATTTTACAGAAAAACATTTTTCGTAAAGGTTTCGCGACGTTTCATTTATATTTATGTCGTTATTTGATATCGAATAAATAGGTTTAGGTGAAATATGAATAAATTATTCATATTAGATATCGAATAAATTATTCCGTAATTTGAAAAAGTTTTAAATTACGATTTCACTCGAAATGCGCTTCCGCCGCGCCCTTCGCCCAAAACCCCAACAGTTCTGGCAGTGAATAGGATATTTTTTACAAGTTTTAACATGAACCCATTTCTCCGGGCATCATCAAGAAACACACAAAGAAAATCATAAAATCCATCAACGTTAAACAGTCCAATTGGTTTCTGGTGTATGTTCAAGTTCTCATAAGATAGCACTGTAAAACTTTCCTCCATCATGCCTAAGCCACATGGCAAAGCAATAAAAGCATCAGCTCGATTAATCATTTCAACCAGTAATTCAGACATACCCGGTATGATGCATTCATCTCCAGTTGATGGTCCTATAAGATTCACCTCTGCCAAAGGTTTTGGGATGATTCCCAGAACTTGACTACCTCCTTCATGTACAGCCCTTGAATCGTACCCCATTAGTCCAAGATTGCCACAACCATATACTAAGGGCATATTCCTTTCAACTATGACTCTACCCAATTCTTGTGCTGCCTCAACATACTCTGGTTTAGATCCAACACTAGTACCGCAAAACACACATATGTTAACAACTCGTCTTCTTGAAGTTGCTTCCATTTTTTTTTTCGTATTTCTTTCTCAAATCTTGATGTCTTCAAAAGTGTAATAACGAGCTAAAGGGTGAGTAATATTAGCACTAGTACTTTCCGAATGAAAATTATTAGCTAAACAGTAAAATAAATCGTGAAAGTCAAAAAGTTTGGATCTTGTCGAGGAAAATAAAAGTAAATAACAAAACAAATCATAATTATTAGTTAAGGATAAAGAGATAATAATATTTACAATAAGTAACCGCTTGAATGACATCTATGCGTTAGGGAAAAGCTTCCCATCCAAATTTCTTATAAAAACAGGGTATTTTAAAGTCAGATTCCTGAGACTTAATTATTGTCTTTCTTTTCGAAACTGTGTATGTAACATGCGAATTGCGTGATACACATATCCACTGGAATGCGTCTCAAGATTCAATTATATATCATCCAAAGACTCCTTAGTCATGCCATCCCTAATGAATTTAATTTTATCTTAACGGTTATTAGAAACCATTCTTAAAGAACGACAACGAGTATTACATGTCATGCGTGCACATTTATAATGATACGCAGCTATAGAAAGTAAAATCCGAATAGACTTAAGCATTGCTACAGGCGAAAAAGTTTCATCGTAGTCGACGCCAGGTCGTTGCGTGTAACCTTTTGCTACCAGTCGGGCCTTGTAAGTTTCAACCTTACCATCAGGCCCGCGCTTCCTCTTGTAAACCCATTTACAACCGATAGGAACAATTCCTTCGGGAAGCGGATCCAAGTCCCAAACTTGATTCTGATGCATTGAGTCTAACTCGGATTTCATGGCACTTTGTCATTTCACGGAGTCAATGTCCAACATCGATTCTCAATAGGTGAAAGGATCAGTCTCTTCAACTAAGAGAACATCTAGACTCTTTTATTGTATCAAATACAAGCATTCAGGAGGTCTAGATACCCTTTCTGACCTACGGAGTGTGTGTGTTGAAGGTCCTTCATCTACTTGAACTTCAGGTTCCTCCGTTGGTTCGTTGTTTTCAGTTTGGACTTCATCAAGTTCAACCTGTCTATGATTACCACCTTCTGACAAAAATTCTACTTCTAGAAATTTTGCGAAGCGAGCTACGAACACATTTTGATGCTCGGTATCATAGAACAAATATCCCCTCATATTCGAAGGATATCCAACAAACCTAAACTTTTGCCCTTGAGGCGAAAACTTATCTTGCTGAGTCACCCTGACATAGGCAGGACAACCCTAAACCTTAATGTAACTAAGATTTGGTCTCCTACCGAACCATATCTCATACAGAGTCGTAGGAACAGCTTTTGAAGGAATATTATTCAAAAGATGCGCAGCTGTTAAAAGAGAGTAGCCCCATAAGTAATAGGGCAAATCTGTGAAACTCAACATCGATCGGACCATATCCAATAAAGTCTGATTTCTCCTCTCAGATACTCCATTGTTCTGTGGAGTACCTGGAGGAGTATATTGAGCGAGAATCCCATTCTCCTTCATATACTCCATAAACTCACCACTCATATATTCACCGCCTCGATCAGATCGAAGGCATTTAATATATTGACCAGTTTGTTTTTCTAATTCATTTCGGAACTGTTTGAACTTTTCAAAGGTTTCCTATTTATGTCGCATCAAATACACATAACTGTACCGTGACAAATCATCGGTAAAGGTAACGAAGTACGAATAACCACTGTGAGCAGTCTGACTTAATGGACCACATACATTAGAATGTATGAGTTCAAGTAAGTTAGTGGCGCGGTGTCCAACACCAGAAAATGGGGCTTTGGTCATCTTACCCTGAATACAAGATTCATAAGTTGGATAGGATTCAATGGTAAGATCTGGTATCAAACCATTCCTAACCAAGTGGGTAAGGTGTTTAACGCATATGTGACCTAGCCGCATATTCCAAAGTTCAGTATTATTAATTACAGGTAAACTACGTTTATTAAATCCAGTATTTAAAATATCTTTTGAAGTTTGCAATGTATAATGACCATGCTGGTTTGTACAACAAAGGATCTGAATATTACTTTTATCATATAAATACAAAGAACATTTCTTAATATTAATACAAAACGTGATATAATATTAACTACACATCCATGCACAAAATGACAGTCATTTAACAAAAGTGTCCCATTCGGCAATGAGATCTCGCATACTCCTACTGTAACTGCATCCAGAGAGTCTCCACTCCCGAATCATAACTGCATCTCTCTAGGCTTCAGTCTTATACTTTCCTTCAGCACCTGTAACGAATTGCAAATGTGAATGGGACAAGCAGAATCTAAAATCCAGTTGGATGTAACGGGTTCACAAGCCAAAGATATATCGATAACTGGAAAAATAAATGTACCTGATTTAGATGCTCTCTCCCTCCTCAGCTGGGCTATGTAGTCAGGACAGTTCCTTTTCCAGTGCCCGACTTTGCTGCAGTGATGTCACTTGTCTTCAGAAGCCCTCTTGGGCTTTGCTATCTTTTCCTGTGGTTGATGACCAAAACCATTATTCTTCTTCCCTTTATTCTTATTTCCCTTTGACCAGGTCTGGGAAGAAGAAGAAAGTGAAGTAGGTCTAGGAGGGCGAGTCGGTACTCCCTTCTTGAGGTCTTCTTCCGCCGTGAGCAACATCCTATGCAGCTCTTGGTAGGTACAGATAATCCCGTTCATGTTGAAATACATCACAAACTGGCGATAGGAAGCTAAAAGCGAATCAAGAATGACACTCCTACTGAGAATGTAATTCAGAATGAGATTATGTTGCCTTAGTTGATCGATCAAATCGATCATCTGAAGAACATGTGGGCTAACAACTTGCCCCTCATCCAATCGCGCATGGAACAGTTCCATTGCGACCTTATGAACAACAACTTGTTATTGGTTCTCAAACGATTGTCTTAATCGTGTCATCATATTATAAGCATCTGACATGCCATAACACTGTTTCTTGAGTCCCGGTGAAAGCGAACTTAAGATGTATGATTTAACCCTTAAATCATCATCCTTCCAAGCTTGGAAGACTTCGCGTTCCTCCGGTGTAGCGTCCTCTGCCACAGCAAGGGGCAGTGGACCCTCAAGAAAATATCCCAACCTCTCGGAATCGAGGACAATCCTCAAATCCAGATCCCAATTGGCAAAGTTATCAGCGCCTTTTAGTTTGTTCGCATCAAGCATATGCGCAAACTGATTTGTGGATGGTGCCGCCATAAAAAATCAATCATATAGATCACAAAAAATGGTTAGCAGAAATTTAATCAGTTTCATATAATATCATAAGCATAAACTAGATGATGGATTTTTAATCTAAAAATGCCCCTCCCACTAAAGCATGCAATACGGTAATCCCCAAACATAATACAAAGATTTAATAATTAAATTAAATATAAATAGTGAAAAGTGGATCCCGTGAATATATTTCAGCTCACAACAGAGGCACGGTCTCGCCTACGTATTTTCATCAGGTAGACAACTCATTTGTCAATCACTCACCAGTGACTCCTGGGTTTCCGGTCCTGGTCGTTTCTCATTGTCGCTGCTAAGGTAGGCCCACAAGGAGACATACCAAGGTTAAACTCGTCAATGATAAACTCAAGTTACTTGCGTAACCCTGACAGTTAGGGCACGTTCAGGATTCCGCTTTCGCTTGAATTTATCTAGTATCTGATATACATCCGGTATAAATAAATCTCTATCGGCTACACCCTCACAGTAGAGGCACGGTCTTGGATGTAGTCACGGAGAAATATTTATAAACCGTATTGACAAGGCGGACCATATAACATCCATCAGATACATAATTACATTTAAACCTTATTAATTAGGGATTTTCCGCTAAGTGTCATACACCATAAATCTAATCAAATTATATTATAACATGCATGTATAAAGTCAAGAAAACATGATTAAATATTGAATTAAAGGGCTAATCATATTAGGGGGCCTAGAATCAGACTTGCTCTGATACCATTTTGAAGGGTTTTTATTGCGGAAATCCGGTAACGCAGCGGAATAGTGGAAAATCAAAATTTTCCGATTTCAAAACTTTTTTTCTCGGATTAATAAAATTAACTTATTTATTTTATTATCCAATAATCAAATTATGAAATAAAACACTATAAATCAAATTTATGTGAATTTACCGAATTACCCTTATACTTTGTATTTTGTTCATTTTAGTCCGAAATTGTTCTAAACGATTTTGGATGATTCTAAATCATTACATATATGAATTTAACATGTCATACATATTGAAATTCAAATTGCAACAAAAATTTACAAAAATAAACCCCAAAGCCGAGAGCCTTACTAGGGGGGATAAGTGCATTTTGCACTTCCATTGTTCAAAACACATGCAAATGAAATCCAATCAACATAAGATTTAATATGTATCATATACACATCCAAATAGACCATATAAATGAAAAACCCCAAATTTGGAAGTGGTCTCAAACCCTAATTTTTCAATTTCTTCAAATTGGACAAATTAGAACAAATTGACAAAATCCAATACTTCAATCATGTTTCTTCCATTCAAATCAAGTCTCAACACAATGAAATAACTATAGATCAAATTTAGGTCATTTAAGAGTGGGTCAACAACTCTAGATTAGCAACAATTTTCTCAAACTATGAAAAGAATGCTTACTACTTCATTAGTAACATTCTATCAACTTTATATATGCTCAACCCTATACTCAAACTTCCATTAAACAAAAACACAAAGAATAAAGAAAAGAATAACATGAGAACATCATAGCATGTAGCCTAGAACAAAGGGAACACTTTCCTCTCTAATAGTAAGTTGGAAAAACTTACTAAAATTCTAAGATTTTCTTGTTTTTCTTTATCTTTCTCTCAAACTTCTTTTGTTTCTTCAATGGAGTTTTTGTAATAAGGGTTGATGGTTAACAAACCCTAAATGAAAAAAAAAAACAATATATACTTGCACAATAATACCCTTGGCCGAAAATAGCTAAGAATAATATCTAGATATTTTGATTTTTGTTTCATTTAATTTTGCTTTATTAACTTGTTACTTTTAATCATCAAACCATTTAATGAATTAAAGTAAGTCAACAAAAGAAACTCAAGTCATTAAAATAAATAGCATAACTTTAAAATATCAATACTTTAATTAATTTAATCATTTACCAATTAAATAATTAATTAATTAATTAATTAAAAATATATTAAATATATGTATTATATTTACAATAAATATCAAATACATATATATATTTATAATATTAGTCAAATATCTCAATTTGACAATTAATTAATGTGTAATTGAATTAATCAAGAATTAAATGCAAATACACAAAAATTAAGGAAATGACTATCGGGTCCCTACACATGTATTTTGCGTTTAACCTTTAAACGATTTATAAACAATCAATATTATTTATAAATATTGCCCTAGTGCTCTACGAGTATATTTCATTACTGAGACTCTCTAGATTCAGGCATATCCGTCATGAAATCCAATTTCGTGTCCATAATTTATCCATCCGTAAATTATGACGATCACGGATAAACTCGCTGAATCATACAGGTCGAGGTCATGGCAAATGTATAATTCCTCTGTCACAGGTATCCGGATAAATCCCAGAGATATAGATGTAAACGTCAAATCTCTATAGGGATTATCCAGTCGACTATTCTATTAGCAATCTCAAAAAGAACATTTAGAACTAACTTCTAAATTGTACCACGGGCCCATGGTTTTTATCTGATTGCTAATCATATGGACTACCTATGCTCTGATACACAGAACTGACAGATCCTATCTCGATACACACAGGACACCCTGAGGATCTATCTACCCCCAACAAACAGGCGGAGGTCTGATATTAATAGATCAGTGACGTGACTGCCATCTAAGTGTAGAAGATGTCTCATGCGCCCACAGTGGTATCTCAAGTCGAAGAATCACAAGTGCTACTCAACCCGATAAGATTCTTATTGACGTTGGTGTACCATCCATTAAGAATCTTCGGTGAGTCGTTCAATGTTTATCCGCTATAAACACCTACACGTCTATACTAGTCTCCAAGACTTATGGTTCATTGAGAAACCATTGGAATCATATATTCCAGTATACGACATGTATCGATCTCAACGAGTTTACTATACTGACCAAGTAGTGTAAACCTTGACCAGGAACTGTCTGAGAATGACAACGTCATGATACAACTCAATGTCAGTTGTGACGCTTTTGCAACTGCACCATGACTAGTCATTCTAAGGTCATTACGTCTTTACCATATTAAAAGATACATTATATTATAGAAACTGCATATATTATTCAAAATAATAACGTTTTACAGAAGTATTCATAAAGAAATACAACCGGGAATTGGCACTCTGAGCACCAACCCCAACACTTAAAACGCTTGTAACTTTCTCGTCCCTTGGCCAAATAATGCGTTCTTTATATGTACGCGATCATCTTCGAGTCTAATTTCCAATGCCACTGACCTCATGTCAATTGGAGCTATATTATGGAATATACAAAAGAGTGAATATTGCTCGGATAATTCCATCTGATTTTGTCCAAATTCTTGTCCAATTGCTCCGAGATTTTCAAGACTCATTACAACTCAATTGAACTTATTTTGTTACGGACGTTGCCAATAAAAATAGAACTAACAATATCCCATTTTGGAATTCCGTGGTAAAACACTACCTAATACAAAGACTACGGTACAAAACCCAAAAAGTAAATAGCCAACTATCAACCATCACGACAATGACTTATTACATTAACAATCGATCTAGTACTCACTGAGTAGTCTTGAAATCAATGCCACCTAAACTACCAAATCTGCTTACCTGAAACATCCACAAACAACAACATACTGTGAAAAGCACATGGATTTTAAAGAACAGATAAAACAGCAATAAAACTCTTGCATGTATACATAGATAGTCGATATCATACTCCATCTTAATCTTACTCCCCTTAAAACGGAGATATCAAATGGATATAATACGACCCCCATAAACTACTACTATCTCATATACTACTCTCCCTATTTTTTGTCACGAAGTGACAAGAGGTGATTGTATCAAGATAAACAACACATGAAATAGTATATGCAAACATGACTTACTCCCCCTCACTAACAGCTCTACTAAGTTCGCACAAAATGATACGGGAAGTAACCACTCATGAATATGCAAAGAGAATATGTATGCAGAAACTTGAAGCATACACAGGCATACAATGAGGTAAAAATAAAAATCAACAAAATTGACTGAAACAGCACTTCAAGAAAGTAAAATGATACCCAGTCAGTATTCAGCTGTTTATGACATGAAATAATATGCATCACTTTAAATTTGGCTAAATACAACACTTATGCATATGACATAAACACCAAAGCATAACAAGCACTTGCGTGAAAAATAATTACACAACGAATCAAGGCTTAAGACCTTATTTTATGAGCTAGACATAGCCAAAGAAATCCATCTCTTAATAAACCAATTCCACAAAAATAGATGTTCAAACCCAGCACCACTAGGACCTGAAAATAAGCAACATTGATTGCATGCTATGTTATTTTCCCCATAACTATCATGAGCTCATAAATAAAAACTCTTTTGAGTGAATGATTTTTGCCTTTATATTTTGAATTTGGCCTTTTGGCTCTTTTGTACTTGAGTCTCATGTAAATATATTTTTATTTGTTATATTTCTTTTTGCTTTTGTAAGGGGATAACAAGGTCATCTAATCAAAGGTCACTCTATTTAGTGAACAAAGTATGGTAGAAGTTAGATTGCTAGTCCAAAAACTCATACATGCGACCAAGCCTTGACATAATAAAATCATGTATGTGAGGTGCAAACACATGATATACCAAGAGTTTTTATCACACACACATGTGCATATAGAGCATGAAGAAAAATAAAAGCATATTATACATGCATAACCATATATCCTACATATCAGGATCACATGGACATCATTTTCATGCTCAAGCAAGCCATAAAAATTTTGGTCTTTTTCAATTTATGTTTTTTTTTTCAGTTTTAGCACGCAAAAAAAAAAAAAAAATTATAAAGACACACATGGCTTGTCAATATCCAATGGTACGTGGAGTTGTATCACGAGTACAGATCATACTACCGTCCATTAAGAATCGGCTATGAAATTTATTTCCGGGTTTCCATTCTATATACCAAGAGACAAATAACAAAAACATAACACACACACCCAAATACAATGAAAAGAAAATAAACATGCAAAAACATAAAACACACGCACACACATGCAATGGGAAAACAAATGCAACTTATAGGAAGAGTTACACCATAGTGCACTTTCATCATGCTTATTAAGGCATTCATAAGTAGAATGATAGATATTTTACTTTCTTACCCAAACCCTTCTAGGAACCTCTTCCACATAAGTATTCACAGTCAACAAAGCAAGTTTCTCACTAAGGAATTGAGCTTGTATGGTTAGTGCAGAAACTTGAGACACTAGATTTGAAGTAGCAAATCTAGGTGACACATTCTTAGGCCTCTTTTTTTGTTTGTGCAACGTGAAACACTTAGGCCTAATGTGTCCAGCCTTACCATAGTGATGGAAAACAAGCACAAACCTCGGATGAGAGCGGGGTTTACCCATAATACCTCTAGATCAAGGTTGTGACACAGGACGAGGAATAAACGGAGGAATCACATGATGACAAACAACAAGTTTCTTACATAAGTCATGTTTAGCAGAGATAGACACGGCTCTCGACGATGACGCCTTATCACAGTTAGGCTCAAAACTAATACCTAACATACGGTCCACCTTTTTATTCCCACTAGAAAATGCAGACAACTGGGTTCTAGCATCTTCAAGTTCAGTCTCTAAAGTTTGGACCCTAGCAACTAGGCCTATGTTCCTCTCCTCCAGGTCATCAATCATCAAAAGGCTTTGCTCAAATTTGGCTTGAGCTTCATTCTTTTCTAGCTCTACTTCTTTCAGCCTCTTATTGACCTCTATATTAGTCTTTTTAATAGCTAAACTCTCATTAAATAGTTCGGTATAAGTTACCTAAAGACTATCCTCATCTACAGACTCACCGAGAGAGGCTTTTGAATCAACATCATTAACATCAATTTCTCTCTCATCATACATACTAGCAATAAAAGCCATATAGTTGCTCTTATGCTTAGGAGACTCATAAGAAGTATAGCCACATTCTGAATCACTAAGAGAGGCTGTCATGGCTCTCTTACCATTATCCTTAAGGTATGTGGGACACTCAGATCTAATATGCCCATATCCTTCACATTCATAGCACTGGATACCACGGGGTCTACTACCCCTCTCCTCTCTAGACTCACTTCTGTTATGCCTACTTGTAGGACAAAGAAATCGGTGATGCTGTTCCAGGATCGCGGCCTGGTCGGGAGTACAGAGTAGCCCGCGGGGGACTAAATCGGAGAAATAAAATGGAGTCGCCACCCAGTGTGAACTGGGAAATGATTTAAGGCCGCACTCACCCCTCGCAAGGGAAGACCTCAAACCATTGGGTTCGGAACGGTCCCTTACTTATGCCACTTATAATGAATGGATTTGTTTAATAATCTAACCAAGTCTACGCAACATACATACGCAAGAATAACCTATATCTAAGTTTGCATACAACCTATATCTAAGTTTACATGCATAAAAGTAAATCGACATGACGACAATCACACAATTTCATGAACATATGCGTGAACGTTTCTTCAGGCAGTATGTGGAGTTGTATCCCAAGTACAGACCGCACTACTGTCCATTCGGATTCAGCTACGGAATTTACGTCTGGGTTTCCATCCGATATACCACGAGAGGCAACACTCAAGCATTAACACAACGCAATCATTAACCCAATGTTGACATACATGAAATATGATAATTAATATAACTATAAACAACCAAAGAGAACAAAACAAATGTGGAATAATAAAACAACAATAAACGAAAATTAAATGCGAAATAATAAAAGACTAATAATGCGAAATAAATATGGAATAATAAACATGTGACCAAAGAACTTGGCCATTTTCAATATAGGACTTTGCATGCCCGGTTGAACGTGTTCCATGTCCAACCAAGCATGCCGTGTCCGGGATAACAAAATAAAATATAACAAAGGGTGCCCTCAGGTCTTACCTTTTAAGTCACTTCTCGGAAGTGCGTTACGTGGCCGTCGGAAGGGTTAATGCTCCGCAACTTTTTC
Source organism: Zanthoxylum bungeanum (assembly GCA_019454045.1). NCBI lineage: Eukaryota > Viridiplantae > Streptophyta > Magnoliopsida > Sapindales > Rutaceae > Zanthoxylum > Zanthoxylum bungeanum. The sequence goes on from SKCR01049210.1 coordinate 118,267, forward strand.
GGTTCACTGGTTCAATGTTTTCTTTCGTCGCCTCACTGTTTTGGGCTCCTATTTTCTCTATTTTGAGCTGCTGCTTTGCGAGTGAATTCAATGATATAGGGGACTGTTTTGGGGTGTTTGTGGGGGCTTATTCGGGATGGTTTTCGAGACTGTTTTGTGGACTACAAGGGGCTGTTTTGGTGTCGATTTGGGGGAGTTTTCTGTCTCGGTTTTGTTATTTATTTAATCGATCCAGTGGCTGTTTGTTTTGGTTTATCGTGTTGATTTGTGCTGAGTGTGTGCGTCATGAGTGGGCAGCGTGTGTGTGTGCGCCGTGTGTTGAGAGAGGGTCTGTGTGTGTTTCTTAGTGGCTTCAGTAAATGGGCGGCTTAAGGTTTGGTGAAAAGGTATGTTGCCGAGAGTGAGGGACGTGGCTGTGTGAGGTTTTGTGAGTTCCTTTTTGTCATGAGGGTGAGAGCTGTGAGTGGGTAGTGCCTGACTTATGTGAATAGACGTGTTTGTGCGTTTGTTCAAGTTAGGCTCCTGAGTGGCCGTGAATGAGAGTTAGGTCTGGGTTGGCTGGTTAAGGGGCTGCGATGGCTTGTATCTGTTTTGCTTCACATGCTGTGTATGCCAAGAGTGAGGGACGTCAGTTGGATGGAGTTAGGGTTTTCTTTTTGTTTGAGAGTGGCAAGCAGGGTCTATGTGGCCGAGAGTCCAATGGGAGAAAGAGGTGTCAGGGTTTAATAATTTTGGTTGTGGCCGAGAAAGAGAGGATCAGAGAGAGAGGGAGGCGTCAAGATGTTAGGGTTTCATTGTGGTTTTTAGAGAGAGATGGGCGAGATGTCAAGAGGGAGTTAGGGCTACCGTGAAGATGCTAGGGATGTCCAAGGGTTTGGTTTGGGTGTCTTTTTATAGGAGAGGGTTAGGGCTTTCCTTGTACGGGAAGGGAATGAATCAAGTAATTATGGAGGATATCTTTTAATTAGTGTGCTATAAGGAAATGATCTATCTAATTTAGGGAGGTGATTTGTTTTAGTTTAGGAAATGGATTTATGGGATTTGATTTGATTTCATTTAGTTTAGGCATGTGATTTAATTTAATTGTGAAGGTGATTTATGGGATTTGATTTGATTTTATTTAGTTTAGGGATGTAATTTAAATTAATTAGGAAGGTGATTTATGGGATTTTAACATGTGTTTAATGTGTTTGAATATTTTTGGATGTGATTTAATGGGCTTGGAGGCTTATGGGCGTGTAAGATGGCTAGTTGGTGGGCTTGGGCGTGTGGTTGGTGGTGTATGGGCTTAGGTGTATGGCTTAGTGTAGGTGAAGGGGTTTTGGGCCAAGGATGAATTTTAAAACAGAGATCCAATGAGCGAACCCGAAGCTAAGTAAACGAATTAAGTCCAACAAGGTATCAATTTATGAATTTTCCCTTCCGACGTCTATTTCCCGCGACTTCCGCAACTTAAAGGGTAGTGCCTCCGTACGAGGCTCATCATCGAGACTTATATGAAAAAATGCAGTGCCTATAGTCGCCCCCACTTTGATGGGACTTATGCAGTGTGTAACAGTGACAATCCGATCAAAGTTATGCAATGCATTTTCACTTACCTGGCTCGCCAGTTGCCGCTTGACTTGCCTGTTGCTTCGAACTGAGTTGGTCTGATGGTGAGGTGCTGCGACCCCTGAGGTTCATCCCTGCAAGATGCCGTGATATATAGGAATCACTACCAAACTGAACTGATATGGTGGCGAGGTGCTTCGACCCCTAGGCTTTGTTCCCGAACCACCGAGTGTGGGCTTTGTTCCCGAACTGTGCTGATAAGTTGTGGGCCTCGACCCTGGGACGAATCTTAAAAACTGTTGATGTGGGCCTCGACCCTAGGTCCATCCCAAACATCAGATGTGTGGGCCTCGACCCTGGGACACATCCCAAACTGCTGATGTGGGCCTCGACCCTGGGACGCATCCCAAACATCAGATGTGTGGGCCTCGACCCTGGGACGCATCCCAAACTGCTGATGTGGGCCTCGACCCTGGGACGCATCCCAAACATCAGATGTGTGGGCCTCAACCATGGGACGCATCCCAAACTGCTGACGTGGGCCTAGACCCTGGGACGCATCCCAAACATCAGATGTGTGGGACTCGACCCTGAGACGCATCCCAAACTGCTGATGTGGGCCTCGACCCTGGGACGCATCCCAAACTGCTGATGTGGGCCTTGACCCAGTGACGCATCCCAAACTGCTACTGATGTGGGCCTCGACCCTGGGATGCTTGTTGGATAGTTATGACCCATAGCGTCACTGTTTGTAAAAAACATTGTGGTTTTGTACAAATTAACTATGTAGTAATGGAAATTGCCTTTTATCATTTCGTAATTAGATTACTTAAATGTGTGAATGATGAAAGTCCTTATGATTAGTTCCGGATTGAGATGATATGAGACAGTATCAATCCACGACGGTTTAATCATTAAATATCCCTAGTTATAGTATTATCGAGACTGGACATCGATAATGCGGAATAGACTAGTATCGCACTTGTGCGTGTTATGGAAGCGTAACAGCATAGTTCTCATATATTTAAGTATTGGATACTTATGCAAGTGTGGTAGGAGGTTGTGTTTTACCGATGGTACGGAAAACAGCTTCGCTCTGGATAGACCCCGCGGAATCCCATTGGTAGTATGACTATGTGTCTATGGGAGTCCGCTTCAGGGTAGGTGTATTTGGTCTTAACCTGAGACTTGCATCGCTAGTACTTGCGACAATCAATATGCTTTGGTTTTGGTCGTCCAGGACTGTAACAGGTTCTGTGTACGCCTCTTCTGGGTTTATTGAGAATCATAGTGTATTGGATGTGATGTCAAGACGGAAGTATCACTCCAGTCATATGGAGATGATGGTCACGCAGGGATACAAAACTGGTTCTCTAATGGTTGCAACCATCGGGATAATATGACTTGGTCATGATTATCCGATAATAAAAAGAGTAGTTGCTAGTGATCCGATATATGCTTCGTACGGGGTAGACACTGTACCAGCCCCATGCCTTCATGTGACATCCGATACTGGATCGAAATACGCAATACTACGTATACTACGCCTGTTAAAGATCGTATATTCCATTAAGAATATTTCTGGAGAATTGGGTAGGCATGGCGCTTTGCTATAAGCCAACCTTGTCTTGTAAATCGGTAAAAACGTAGTACTAGGTACTTACGTGTTCGGATACTCCGACGACCGGATTTACTGCCAACATATCCAGGGATCTCTTGGGCCGCTTCCCGAAGATTCACCGATGACGTATGATTCAAGCTAAATTAATCTGGGATTAATTGAGGAGAGATTTTATCTTGGATAAAATACTATTTGAAGAGAGAGAAAGATTAATTTGGAATTAATCATTAAAATAATATATTTGATATATTAAACGAAATTAGATTTCGACGCGGAATTAAAATTAGATTTTAATTCGGGCAAACGAGTTAATTTAGAATTAATTCGTTAGCGACGTGAATAGTGATTTTGCTAGGCATAATTATTTAATTAAATTCGATTTAATTACGTCGCAACGGAAGTTCGTTAATTCGGAATTAGCGAACCTGAGCCCGGGAGTGTTTGCGAGCCCACTCGCATTCGGAATTGAGTGGGGCCCACATGTCACATCAATTGTCACATCACATGTCACTTAAAGTAGCTTTATTGTATGTGTTTTGGTGGAGTTGTTATTGACTTCTAAAACACTCCAAGTCAAGCTTTGATTGACTTGTACCATATACACATTTGGTATATCAATTAATTGTTTTGGAAAAAAATACACACAAGCCTTTATTCTCTCTCTCATTGCCGAATGCAGTGAGCTTTTTCCCTCTCCCAAATTTCTTCTTAAAGACCGAAAATAGCAAGAAGAAAGTGAAGGATTTTTTGTTGCAAAAATTCTCAAAGAGCTAGCACTCTTCAAGGATCATATCAAGGTGATAGGGAAACCTATTCAAGAGCTTGGAAAGTTAAAACAAAGCTTGGAGCTTGTGCTTTCATCTTGGCCGAATTCTTGGACTGCTTGGAGGAGAAATTTTTTTGTTTGACGCATCCATAAACCGATCAATGTAAGTGTGTTTCCGCCACTCTTCTTTGTTATTCATTCACATTTCTATGCTTATTTGATCTTGGGAATAAACCTAGAAACCAACAATGGTATCAGAGCCAAAATGAGCATGAAATGAATTAGGGTAAAATCATTTTGAACATGATTTAATAAAATTGATTGATTGAGTATGCTTAAATGATGATTTTATGAAGTTGTATATGATCAATTTCTTGAAATATTGATTGGATCAAATTTTAGCCCACACTATGGCTTGGCCGAATGTTGTTGTTACCCTAGGGTCTTGGAATTTTTTGTTTTGATGATCATTGGATGACTTGAAACGAATTGGAAATGTCGATTTGTAATTCGATCGGATTGAAAAACAAAATCGGACAAAAATCCTTATCATTGCCGAGAGCCCTTTAGCATGTAATGGACTTGATTTTTTGATTCAAGAATGTTGGACATTAGTTGAACAATTGGATACATAATTAATTAGTTAAATTGTATTTTGGAAATATTAATTTGGGTAATTAATTGATGTATTACACTTTAATTAATTGGATTATAAAATTTGGAATTTTAAAATTTGATTAATGGGCTTGATTTTGAATTGGGCTTGAAAATGTTATATTTGGGCATAATGGGCTTGGTTGGGCCAAGTTGGTTTAGGCCAATTGGATTGGATCCAAATTGGGCCTAAATCATTCCATTAAGTCCAAATGTAATAAATGGGCTTTAAAAGTTTAATTGGGCCTTTTGGGCTAAAATTGTTTTCTTGGCTAATGAGGGTGATTCCTTAATTGGGCTTGGTAATTGGGTTTGACCCACATTGACCAAAGCCCATGCCTTATGAAATCAATTGAAAGCCCATCGGACTTTAATTAAATGGACATTGGATGTTAGTTGGGCTTTGAGACCCGATTAGATTAGATTTGGAATCTAAATCATTAAAGCGCATTAAAAAGTGTAGATATTTAATTTGGAATTAAATAAATGAATTAGTATTGAATACGACTTAAATTAGATTTAACGAGTAGTTCGATATAATTCAAGAATTCGTACTTTGAGTACTTATTCGCAAATGAGTTGGACTCGCGCAAAAATCAAATCGTTGTTTGAACATTGGATGATCACATAATTCAAAGACTAATTAATTGGATTAGATTGGTTGAATTGCATGCTTTGAATGAATATATGGATGTGTTGAATGAATAGCGTATATCAGATGGATATTAGAAGGGAAAGGGCAATTTTAGAAATTATTGTAAATTTGGAATTTATAAATTAGACCTGCGTGTCCAACCTTATCTCTCATTATTTCTTTGTATTCGCTTCTCACCTAATCCCCCTCAATGTAATGAGGTTTCTATTATTGTATTATGTAATTGGGTAGAAGTAGAATAGTGCTAGCCGGGGAGAGGAAAGGGAGTGATTTGTTCTAGGAACAAGTTGTTAAATATCCATCCGCATATCGTTATTAATTTACTTTCGCGCCTTATTATGTGTTTAGAATGCATGTTTAAGGGTGTATGATGATGAGACCTAACAAAGATAATAAATTGGTTGCCAATTTACGCGAAAATCCCTCAAAACATATTAAGCGATATTTCCTTCCATTGAGTGATTCTTACTCAAGATCCAAGATTGGCATTGGTTTGTTGGCCAAAGTCAAGGCCTTTGTCATATCGCGGATGTGTTTGAATCATGAAAGTTTTGTTCCATATCGGTGTCTTGTCCAAGTTGTGATTTATTGGCCAAAGTCAAGATCACTTCTTGTCCATCGACATTGATTACGAAACTTTCCCACGTCAATGGGTCCCGCTTAACTGGAATCATTAAGCTTGTTGTGCCAAAGCCAAGGCTTAGTTGATTCAGAGGAAATAGGTTAGGAAATACATTGGATGTATTGGCATATATATTATATATATGTTTCGGACTTGGATGTCCACCTACCGGATCTAGGAATTGGATCAGATCCAATTGATCTTTGAGATCTACCTAGTTAAATATCATACAGCTTGTTGGCCAAAGTCAAGGTTGTGCGTTATTTAACGGGATCCTAGCCCACTAGGAAACTGGGTTCCCGAGTACTCGAAGAGGGTTAGAGGCTCGCCGAAAAATAGTGGGAGGCTAGTATTGAACTTGCAATTTCGTTCGAATACTTAGCTTTACGCGCTTTCAAATATTTTCGTCAAAATTATTTTATTAGTTGGACTAATATAATATTATTTTTCTTGTAACAGTTGGACTGTACCCTACATTGTTAATTGGATAATTAGATTATTACAATTAAAATGACCGGAAAGAATAGTGTCCGTGACATAATCATGGGAGACAATGTCTTCAACGGGACTAACTTCTCCGATTGGGAACTCAATCTAAGGATAGTCCTTGGATCTGAGAGGCTTCTATATACTATAGAGAGACCTCTTGGGCCTAAGCCCAGTTCTGATCAGTTGCTCGAGCTAGATCTTTGGAAGACACATAGTGACGACAACGCGACTGCTCAGTCAATTATGCTTGCTGCTATGACTCAGCAATTCCGTCGACAAAACAAGGGATTGGATCCCTATACTATGTTGGCGAAGTTGCATGATTTGCACCGATCTAACCTTAGATCGCAAAGATATTAGTTACAGAAGAAGCTCTTCCGTGCTCGGATGTCGGAGGGTACGTCTGTTGAACATCACATGACACAGATGATTGCTGATATTGAGCAGCTTGGACAAATGGGGATTGTCTTTGAGATAGATACCTCTATAGATTTGATCTTGCAGTCTCTCCCCGACACTTGGAGTGGGTTCATCATGAACTACAACATGTTGAACCAAGAGAAGACTCTTGGAGAGCTGATATCCACGCTGCGTGAGGCCGAGAAGGAGCTCTGTAAGAGCAAAAAGCGAGGCGCACTTTGCTTCGACATCTCATTCACCGAGGGCTGGGCCCAGGGCGACTGGAGGTGTGAAAAAGAAAAAGCATAAGAAGAAGGGCAAAGGTAAGGCGTCAAAGGCTTCTGGGAAGCCAAAGACAAGTCTCAGGATGTTTGCCTCCAGTGCAGGAAGCGGGGTCATTGGAAACGTGACTGCCGCGAGTACAAGGCGCTCCAGAAGGAGATAAAGGCGGGCAAGGCACCGGCCTCAGGTATGTTTGTTATAGAAATAAACATGACTACTTCTAGTTTTAAAAATTGGATTTTTGATTCTGGTTGTGGTACTCACATTTGTACTGATGTGCAGGATCTGCAGACTAGTAGGAAACTGGCATCAGAGGAGATTGATCTGCGTGTTGGAAATGGGACATTTGTTGCCGTTTTGGCCGTGGGCACTTTTGTTTTGGAACTGCCCTCGGGGCATGTACTTGAACTTTTGGACTGTTATTATGTACCTAGTTTGACTATGAATATTATTTCTGTATCTATGTTAACCTAATGTGGGTATACTTTTGTATTTCGAAACACTGGGTGTTTTATGTATAAAAACGATATAAAAATTTGCACTGCTGCTGTAAATAATGGTCTTTATATTTTGAATATAAATCAATCTCAATCATATTCTGTAACAAATAAAATACTTAAAGTAAGTCATAAAGATGAAACTTATATGTGGCATTGTCGTCTGGGACACATAAACAAGACTCGCATATCCATACTTTCGAAGAGTTGGTACTTGGACGGATTTGATCCAAATTCATATGACGTCTGCGAATCTTGCTTATTAGGCAAAATGCCTAAGTCACCTTTTAGTGATAAATTTGTACGCGCCACCGAACTGTTAGCCCTTGTTCATAGTGACGTTTGTGGGCCCATGTCTAGCCAGGCTAAAGGTGGATAGGAATACTTTGTAACCTTTACGGATGATGCATCAGGTTATGGTTATATGTATCTTATGAGACACAAGTAGGAAACTTTTGAGAAATTCAAAGTGTTTCGACACGAAGTTAAAAAACAGACTAGCAAGAGTATTAAGACATTACGGTCGGACCATGGTGGCGAATACTTGAACAATGAGTTTCTTGACTACTTGAAAGAATATGGTATTCTTTCACAGTGGACTCCTCCTGGAACACCGTAATTAAATGGTGTGTCAGAACGGAGAAACCGAACTTTGTTAGACATGGTAAGGTCGATGATGAGTCGCACTGAGCTACCTATATCCTTCTAGGGATATGCATTAAACAGTGCAATACTTATTTTGAATAAGGTTCCGTCAAAGTCTGTTCAACAGACTCCGTATGAGATATGGACAGGAAAGAAACCGGGTTTCTTATTCCTGAAGATTTGGGGATGCTGGGCATACGTCAAACGTTTGGAAGGTACCAAACTTGAACCCAAATCGGATAAATGCCTATTCATAGGATATCCTAGGGAAACCAAAGGATATTACTTCTATCACCCACAAGAGAACAAAGTATTTGTTGCTCTACATGCGGTTTTCCTTGAGAAGGAATTCCTAAATGCAGTGATTAGTGGGAGGAAAGTAGAACTCGATGAAAATAAGAGTGATACTGTTCCTGGCATAGAATCCTCAATGGAACATGAACAGTTCATCAGGGATGAATCTGTACCATAATCTTCGATTACACAAGGACCACGTAGGTCGGAGAGAGTCAGGAAACAACCTGAGAGGTATGGGTTTCTGATCTCACCTCTACGTATGAGGAAGTGATACAAGATATCGATTCCGCTTTATGGCAAGAAGCCATGAAGTCCGAAATAGATTCCATGTATACCAACCAAGTTTGGACACTGGTTGATGCACTAGAAGGCGTAAAGCCTATTGGATGCAAATGGGTCTTCAAGAAAAAGACTGACATGGATGGCAAAGTACAAACGTACAAAGCTAGGCTTGTAGTGAAGGGGCATCGTCAACGACATGGTGTCGATTATGACGAAACTTTCTCACCCTTTGCCATGATTAAATCCATTCGGATAATGGTTGCGATAGCTGCATATTTCGATTACGAGATATGGCAGATGGACGTTAAAACCGCTTTTCTTAACAGAAACCTTTTGGAGGATGTTTATATGTAACAGCCTGACGGTTTTGTCGTGCCGCGACTTGCAAACAAGGTTTGTAAGTTAAATCGATCCATTTATGGATTGAAGCAAGCATCGCGTTCTTGGAACCAACGCTTTGATGAGATCATAAAAGAATATGATTTCTTTCAAAGCGAGGATGATCCTTGTGTATATAAGAAGGTTAGTGGGAGAGCACTGACATTCATTATCCTTTACGTTGATGATGTATTGCTTATTGGCAATGACATTCCCATGTTAACGTCGGTGAAAGCTTGGCTTTCAATGAAATTCTCCATGAAAGATCTAGGAGAAGCAGCCTTTATTCTGGGAATAAAGATCTACCGGGATAGATCTAGAAGGCTGCTTGGACTTTCCTAGAGTACGTACATTGACAAAGTGTTAAAGAGATTCAACATGGATCAGTCCAAGAGAGGACTGTTGCCACTGTCACATGGCGTCACTCTATCTAAGGACATGTGTCCTAAAACTCAAGATGAGAGAGACAGCATGAGTCGAATACCGTTCGCCTTGGTAGTCGGATCGATCATGTATGCCATGATATGTACGCGACCTGATGTCTCCTATGCTTTGAGCATATGTAGTCGCTATCAGGCCGATATAGGTGAAGGTCACTGGATGGCGGTTAAGAATATCCTTAAGTATCTTAGACGAACTAAGGATGCATTCTTAATCTATGAAGATGGAGAACTTGAGGTAACTGGGTATACCGATGCAAGTTTCCAAACCAATAAAGGACTGTAAGTCACAATCCGGGTACATATTTTGTTTGAATAACGGAGCAGTAAGATGGAAATCTTCCAAGCAAGAGACTGTTGCCGATTCAACAACAGAAGCAGAGTATATCGCTGCAGCTGAAGCAGCAAATGAGGTAGTTTGGATCCGAAAATTCCTAATTGGATTAGGAGTAGTTCCGTTAGCAGCTGAGCCTGTTCCATTGTATTGTGACAATAACGGGGCTATAGCACAGGCTAAGGAACCGCAGTCTCATCAACGATCCAAGCATGTTCTTCGACGTTTCTATCTGATTCGTGAGATCATACATCGTGACGATGTGAAGATCGAGAAGGTCGCATCAGAGGACAACATTGCATATCCGCTGACGAAAGCCATTCCTCAGCAGAAGTTTGAGCGACATGTACATAGTTCAGGTATTAAATGCTTAAGTGACTGGCTATAGGCCAAGTGGGAGATTTTTGGATAGTTATGACCCATAGCGTCACTGTTTGTACAAAACATTATGGTTTTGTACAAATTAACTATGTAGTAATGGAAATTGCCTTTTATCATTTCGTAATTAGATTACTTAAATGTGTGAATGATGAAAGTCCTTATGATTAGTTCCGGATTGAGATGATATGAGACAGTATCAATCCACGACGGTTTAATCATTAAATATCCCTAGTCATAGTATTATCGAGACTGGACATCGATAATGCGGAATAGACTAGTATCGCACTTGTGCGTGTTATGGAAGCGTAACAGCATAGTTCTCATATATTTAAGTATTGGATACTTATGCAAGTGTGGTAGGAGGTTGTGTTTTACCGATGGTACGGAAAATAGTTTCGCTCTGGATAGACCCCGCGGAATCCCATTGGTAGTATGACTATGTGTCTATGGGAGTCCGCTTCAGGGTAGGTGTATTTGGTCTTAACCTGAGACTTGCATCGCTAGTACTTGCGACAATCAATACGCTTTGGTTTGGGTAGTCCAGGACTTTAACAGGTTATGTGTACGCCTCTTCTGGGTTTATTGTGAATCATAGTGTATTGGATGTGATGTCAAGACGGAAGTATCACTCCAGTCATATGGAGATGATGGTCACGCAGGGATAAAAACTGGTTCTCTAATGGTTGCAACCATCGGGATAATATGACTTTGTCATGATTATCCGATAATAAAAAGAGTAGTTGCTAGTGATCCGATATATGCTTCGTACGGGGTAGACACTGTACCAGCCCCATGCCTTCATGTGACATCCGATACTGGATCGAAATACGCAATACTACGTATACTACGCCTGTTAAAGATCGTATATTCCATTAAGAATATTTCTGGAGAATTGGGTAGGCATGGCGCTTTGCTATAAGCCAACATTGTCTTGTAAATCGGTAAAAACGTAGTACTAGGTACTTACGTGTTCGGATAGTCCGACGACCGGATTTACTGCCAGCATATCCAGGGATCTCTTGGGTCGCTTCCCGAAGATTCACCGATAACGTACGATTCAAGCTAAATTAATCTGGGATTAATTGCGGAGAGATTGTATCTGGAAAAAATACTATTTGAAGAGAGAGAAAGATTAATTTGGAATTAATCATTAAAATAATATATTTGATATATTAAACGAAATTAGATTTCGACGCGGAATTAAAATTAGATTTTAATTCGGGCAAACGAGTTAATTTAGAATTAATTCGTTAGCGACATGAATAGTGATTTTGCTAGGCATAATTATTTAATTAAATTCGATTTAATTACGTCGCAACGGAAGTTCGTTAATTCGGAATTAGCGAACCCGAGCCCGGGAGTGTTTGGGGGCCCACTCGCTTTCGGAATCGAGTGGGGCCCACATGTCACATCAATTGTCACATCACATGTCACTTAAAGTAGCTTTATTGTGATGTGTTTTGGTGGAGTTGTTATTGACTTCTAAAACACTCCAAGTCAAGCTTTGATTGACTTGTACCATATACACATTTGGTATATCAATTAAATGTTTTGGAAAACTATACACACAAGCCTTCATTCTCTCTCTCATTGCCGAATGCAGTGAGCTTTTTCCTTCTCCCAAATTTCTTCTTCAAGACCGAAAATAGGAGGAAGAAAGTGAAGGATTTTTTGTTTAAAAAATTCTCAAAGAGCTAGCACTCTTCAATGATCATATCAAGGTGATAGGGAAATCTATTCAAGAGCTTGGAAAGACAAAACAAAGCTTGGAGCTTGTGCTTTCATCTTGGCCGAATTCTTGGACTGCTTGGAGGAGAAATTTTGTTGTTTGATGCATCCATAAACCGATCAATGTAAGTGTGTTTCTGCCACTCTTCTTTGTTATTCATTCACATTTATATGCTTATTTGATCTTGGGAATAAATCTAGAAACCAACAATGCATCCCAAAAATGCTGATGTGGGCCTCGACTTGGGAGGCATCCCAAACTGATGATGTGTGGGCCTCGACCCTGGGACGCATCCCAAACTGCTGATGTGTGGGCCTCGACCCTGGGGCTCATCCCCAAAACTGATACTGATGTGGGCCTCGACCCATGCTCCATCCTCAGAGTGTCATTCCTGGTATACTGAACCTCATCCCTGAAGCATTGCTGATGTGATGGTTCATTCCCGAACCGTACTGTATGAGAAAGGGTAGACTGGTCGCCCCCAGTCTCGGTTCATTTTTCTGTTCTTTGTTTCTTTTATTAGGTCAAGGTAGATCTCCTGATGTGATGTTACATACCAACATACTATACTGACTCTCACAAGATAATCCTAATAGCTAAACCTTATTTTCATCCTCAAAGGATGCCTAGCGTCGAAACCAGAGAACCTTCAAAGTACTTGATACAACTCAAATCTGACCGTCCGAATAAATGATCTGAACTAGACTCCAAGTATATGTGTGCCAATGTTCTTTCACAGCTTAATCCTTAAGTAAGCCAACTCGATGATTTTGTCTCGGAGAGTTGGATCAGTTTGTCTAACCAACCGAGATGTCTTAACCATGCTCTGCGATTACTTCCTCGTACTCAATATGATATGATTTTCTTTCTCTTTCGTCTCCATTCTTTTTTCTTTTCATTTTGAACTTCTTTTTTTCTTTTCTTTTCTTTTTCTCTTATTTTTTTTTTCTTTTTTTTTTTCACACCTACCCTTTAAGGTAGCATTTCTCCTCATGGAGGTCCTAATACTCGCCCATGGGTAGCTTCACGCTTATTGGTTATATGTGGTTTATTTTTCCTCTTCGGAGTTTTTTTCTTCGTTTCCAACCATATCACATATCGTAACACGAGTAAACCAGGATGGACATCGAAGCAAACGATCATTCACTGATCCACCATCTCTTCAACTAGTTATCTCACCGACTACTCAGGCTTCCACCGCTAAGATCCTGTAATTAAGTGCCCGCGAGTCTAGCCGAGATCAACCACTCAGAATACCGGATGAGAGCACATCTCCCACTTATTGTTTCTAAGGTTTCACCTTACAGCAAACAATTTCATCACCGGACATATGCCTGACCATCAAGGACTTCTCTCTTCTTTTTTTTCACTCGACTGGAATTCTTCCTTTCAACCGCTGATAATACGGGCCTCAACCCTGGGATCCATTCCCGAAACTGACATTGATGTGGGCCTCAACCCTGGGATCCATTCCCGAAATTGATACTGATATGGGCCTCAACTCTGGGATCCATTCCCGAAACTGATACTGATGTGTTGCTGATTCTGGTTGGCTTACATTTATCGCTTTCTCCTTCTTTTTGAAACCTGTAAATATAAAAACAGAACAAACACAAAAATAATGCAAGTATGTTACGTGTATGCATGTATGTATGAATGAATTTCCTATTCCGTTGGGTTAGGTCTTCCGCCAGTCCTCCTAGTGATCGCTCGGTGAACTCGTTCCCTTCCAAATCTGACAGTCTCACTGCTCCATTTCCCATGACTTTCTGGACTATGTAGGGTCATTCCCAATTGGGTCTAAACTTTCCTCTCGGGTCTATCGTCGACGGCTTTGACTGCTTAAGTACCATATCACCCTTTCTGATTTAGTGGGACGCACCTTCTTGTTGAATGCTCGAGCCAACCTCTTCTGGTATAACTGCATAAAGACTTCATTCTCTTTTCATCCAGTAATGCTAACTGTTCAAATCTCCGTGAGGCCCATTCTTGTTCAGGTAACTCTGCTTCTGCTAATACCCGCATAGATTGTATCTCAACTTCCACTAGCAGTACTGCTTCCATCCCATAGACCAAAGAGTAAGGTGTGGCTCATGTTGTTGTTCTTACAGAAGTTTTGTACCCCCACAGGGCGTACGGTAGCTTATCGGCCCAATCTTTGTAGTTCTCCATCATTTTGGCTAACATGTTCTTTATTGTCTTATTGGCTGCCTCGACTGCCCCATTTGCCTACGGTATGTAAGGTGATGACTTGTGATGGCCTATCCCGTACTTCTGTAGCATTGCCTTCATTTCTCCTTGACACTGGACTCTATTGCTTGTTACTACGGGATGCGGCATTCCATATCGACATATGAGGTTCCGAGCTATGAACTTTGCCATCTGCTTTGCTGTGACGCTGTGAAATGACTCGGCTTCCACCCATTTGAAAAGTAGTCTATTGCCACTACTATGAAACGATGTCCATTCGACGCATGTGGTCGAATTTCTCCGATCATGTCAATTCCCCATGCTGAGAAAGGCCATGGATCTGACAGCCCGTGCAACTCTGTGTGAGGCAAATGGTGCCCTTGATAATCATCTTGATATGGTCCTTCTTGTTGGAGTTCTCTAAGCTTCCCAAGATCGAATCAAGCAATGAAAATAAGTGCGAATACAACGAAGGAGTTGCGGAATACTCACATAGATCGGTTGAGCGACGCGGCAACTAACAAAAATCTGATTTTTGCCTTATGTTTCTCTCGGCAGTGAGCTGCAGTGGCTCCTCCATTTTCAGCTTCAATCATCCTTCGTCAAGGTCCAAGCTTCGTCAAATGATTCCAAGCTCATGGGTGGACTTCCCTATCACCTTCGCATGTCTCTCGGAGTGCTAGCTCTCAAGAAATTGGCCATAAATTTCCCACACTTTGCTTCCCATTTTCTCGGTTTTCTTGGCAGAAACCAGTGAAGAAATGGCCTGTTGGCCGAATGAGAGAGATGAAGATTTTGGCTCCTAAAATCGTGAGAAGAGATAGAGTGAGATGGTGGTTGATAAAAGTGTATCTAATACACAATTGATTTTCAAAAAATCAATTAATACTTTTACCAAAAATAAGCCATAAATGATTTCCATCAACTCACATCAACTTCCATCAATCAATGAATAGTGACTGGTGTCAATCACTCAAAGTGAAAGACATCTATCACTTGATTGACGAATGATGTGATGCTAGATGCGACTAGAGATTTGACGCTTGATTTGACTTGCGTGCCGCACTCGAATTCGAAATGCGAATGCGCTCGCAAACAATCCCGGGCTCGGGTTCGCTAATTCCAAATTAATGAATTTTCCATTGCGACGTAATTAAATCTAATTTAATTAAATAATCATGCCTAGTATAATTACTATTCACGTCGCTAACGAATTAATTCTAAATTAACTCGTTCGCCCGAATTAAAAACTAATTTTAATTCCGCGTCGAAATCCAATTTCGTTTAATATATCGAATATATTAATTAATCGATTAATTCCAAATTAATCGTTATCTCTCTATAAATGATATTTTATCCTAGATAAAATATCTCCGTAATTAATCCCAGATTAATTTTCTCACTCATCTAATTAATCCCAGATTAATTAAAAGTGCGAGTCATACGTCATCGGTGAATCTTCGGGAAGCGACCCATGAGATCCCCGGATATGTTGGCAGTAAATTCGGTCGTCGGACTATCCGAACACGTAAGTACCAAGTACTACATTTATACCGATTTACAAAACAAGGTTGGCTTCTAGCAAAGCGCCATGCCTACCTAATTCTCCAGAAATATCCTTACAGGAATATAAGGATCTATATCAGGCGTAATATACGTAGTATTGTGTATGTCGATCCAGTATCGAATGATCACGTGCTAGGCCTGGGGCTGGAATTGTGTCTGCCCCTTACGAAGCAAATGTCGGATGTCTGGTAACTAGTCTCTAAGATTGCATATATTTCTCATCTAAGATTGCATGCTTGAAAGTACATCAAAGTAGCAACGAACATACAACTTCATTGGCATATTGTATTCATGGAAACACAAGCACACACTAACCACACAAGCACACATAAAGGCGAATGAAATAATGGGGAACATGTGATTTCATAGACATATCATAAACAAATAGCCATTACATGTCCATGCACAAATAAAAGAGTCAACTAAGTACATAATGCAAAAAGACACTTAAGGATGCAATTAGGCATTAAAGTGAGCATGCTATGACGTGGTGCAAAAGAAGATAACTAATATGGACACAAGGACACATGTGAACACTTTTCCAAGTGGTACGTGGAATTGTATCCCAAGTACAGAACGCACTACCGTCCATTTGGAATCGGCTATGGAATTTATGTCTGGGTTTCCATCTGATATACCACAAGAAATGATACTCAAATGCTATCATAACATGGATATATGAATTGTAATACGTTAAGCCAAGACAGGGATAGATGATGCAATCAATAGATGAAAGACACCGCAAATATCATGGGAAAGGTAGCCTTTTAGGCTTTTCTTCCCCCAAATGGAGAACCTTTTAATCCAATACAATAAGCCCATGCGCCTTTCGTTACAATGCGTACAAAGATAAAGATAACTATATGAAATTTCATATACCCGATTGAATACATCTTACATTCAACCGAGTATATATCAACCGACGCGGCAAAGCATCGTGGTAAAGGATTTTAACCCCTCCAAATAGGGGACCTTTAATCCGACTTACTAAACCCATGAGCTCGATTGCATCATGCATACAAAAATAAAGACAATCATATCAAACTTAGTATGCCCGATTGAACATATCTTACATCCAACCGAACACACATCAACCGGCACGGCAAAGCATCGTGGTAAAGGGTTTTAACCCCTCCAAAGGGGGACCTTTAATCCGACTTACTAAGCCCATGCGCTCGATTGCATCATGAATAAACAAGTAACATGCGGAATTCAAATGACGAAAAATAAATAAATCAAAGCAATATAAAACAAAAGAAGGTGCCGTTTACTCAAGCGGTACGTGGAGTTGTATCCCGAGTACAGATCATACTACCGTCCATTCGAAATCGGCTATGAAATTTATGTCCGGGTTTCCATCCGATATACCGCGAGAGTTGACACATCTTTCATTTTATTCCAAAGCCACAACATACAATATTTCGTAATCAATGCATATTTATCTACTCAAGGGCCACAACATGCATTTTAACATAACAATCATGCGAACAATACTCAATAAATAATAAATATAAAACAGAAAACGAATGTGAAAAATACCCTCAGGTCTAACCTTTTATGTCGACTTTCGAACTCGCGTTTCACGGCCGTCGGAAGGGCTATCACAACGCAACTTTTCTGGTTCACTGGTTTTCGTTTTACTTTGTTGTTTCGCTGCTCAATCTACTGTTTTGACCTCCGTTTTGCTGCTGTTTCCTCACGGTTTCGCTGCCGTATTGTTGCCGTATTTTGGTCACTGTTTTTGGTGTTTTAGGCTACTGTTTTGGCTCGATTTTGGGACTGTTCGGGGGCAGTTTTCGTCACTATTTAGAGCGGTTTCTGGACTGTTTTTTAGTGCAGTTTTGGGACAATTATGGACAATTTCAGGCGTATTTGCATGGCTATTTTAGGATGTTTATGTCTCGATTTTTTGGCTGATTTTAATGCAGATTTTGTTGGTGTTTTACGTGAAGGCTAAAGAGCTGTGAAGGTTCGGTCGCTGAGAGAGTCTTGGCTGTCGATAGTTTGTTATTTGTCGAGTATATGGGGGTGTGTAGGGTTGGCGAATTGAGTGGCAGTGGTGGGCTTGTTCACGAAGATAATGGCTTGTGGGTGTTGGCTTTAGTCGGTGAGTTTTGTGGGCAATTAAGGGTTGTTGAAGGCTGAGTGGGGGGCACGTTTTTGGTGAAACAAGAGACGTGTGGCTAGGCAGGGGTGAAGGCAGGGGCTGAGTGCGTGGGATCGTGGCTTTGCGTTACTGAGGGGTGAGCTGCTTTGCGTTGATTGTGAAGGTGGCCTAGGGCAGTGAGTGATGCTATGTGTTTAGATGAGTGTTACGTGCTTTGCCTGAAATGTTATGTGTGAGGGTTAAGGGCTGGCAGGCGTGTTGAGGCTAGGGGACGTTGGCTTATTTGATAGTGAGTGAGAATTGCCGAGAGAGCTGAGTGCCATGAGAGGAGGATGGCTTGGAAAAGTGATGTTTATATAGACAAGGGCTAGGGTTAATCCTTGCTTGACAAGGAAGAGATTTGGTGCATTCAATTAGTATATGATTTAGTGTCAAACAAGGAAATCCTAAGATATGATTGGGGGACATGTCTTGGCTAGATTAGGAATACAATATATTTTAGTTAGCTTTAATTTGATTAATTTAATTTGTGACATGTATTTTAAATGTTTTAATTTTTTTGGATTGGGCTTGGGTGAGATGGGCTTGGATTTATGCATGAGGGCTAGATGTGGGGTTTTGGGCCAAGGTTAAGTGTTTGTGGGTTTTTTTTAGGCTAAAGGTGCTTTAAAACGGAGGTCCAACGAGCGAGCTTGGAGCTAAACATGCGGATAAAATTTAACGAAATGCCGATTCCCTTCCGACAACCGTTTCTCGCAACTTCCTCGACTAAAAAGATAGTGCCTCCAACTGAGACTTATCATCGGGTTTCACATGCAAAAATGCAATGCCTACAAGGGGTTTTTACCTTGTGGGAGAAGGAATATGATTTGTGTGTTTAAATGGGATATCTTTTAATTTAATATGTGATAAGGAAATCTTTTAATTTGGGGAAGTGATTTATGTATTTTGGGAAATGGATTTAATTTAATTTAGGAAGGTGATTTAATTTTTGTCATGTGTTTTAATTTAATTTTAATTTGTTTTAATTTAATTTTTGACATGTATTTTAAATGTTTTAATTATTTAATTTTTGAGATGTGTTTTAAATATTTTAATTATCTTTTGATGTGATTTAATGGGTTTGGTGTGTTTTAAAACAGAGGTCCAACAAGCGAACCCGAAGCAAAACAAGCGAGTTAACTCTAACAAAATGCTAATTTCCAACTTTACCCTTCCAACATCCGTTTCCCGCGACTTTCACAACTAAAGAGGTAGTGTCTCCATACGAGACTCATCATCGGGCTGATATGCAAAAATACAATGCCTACAGGTATCTCGGCTACCAGCCTAATCCACTATATAGAGAAAAACTTACTGTGATGGTAAAAGACCTATGATAGCTACTCCACTAACTCTAGTACCTTTATCCTGCAAGAACTCGAAGAACTCCTTGCGCCCATATCCCACGGTTTTCTTCAGAACCTCTGAAGTCTCTGAGCGGATCAACTCTGCAACTCTGAACGCTGGAACTCCGACAGCCAATCTTCCTCCTAGAGAACTCTGAAGGCTTAGGAAGTTGGATTTGGTTGTGTTGATGGTAAATCAAAGAAAGGTCACTAAACATATAGAAGACATGAGAAGCATTGTGTCTTCAAGGTGAAATAAAGAAGGTTGAAAAGCTATCAATGTTTTTGGCTCAAGGGAATTGTGTTTCATCACTTATGAAGGTGGTTCAATGTTTGTTTATAAAGGTAGGGCAAATGAAAAGGGTTTCCTAGTGTTATTTTGGCTTTAAAACGTGTCTAAAGTATCATACTTACGTACGGGCGTTCAAAAGCACTTTAAACGCAAAGTTACTGCCTAACAACATTCGAACGTAAATACGAACGTCACACGAACGCGGGTCGCGGACTGGTTTTCATCTGCAACTTAAAACGCTTGTAACTTACTCGTCCCTTGGCCAAATCATGCATTCTTTATTTGTACGCGATCGTCTTCGAGTATACTTTCCAACTCCACTAACCTCATGTAAATTGGAGTTCAAAATCTTCTGGAATATTGAAAAGAGTGAACGTGGATAACTCCATCAGATTTTGTCCAAATACTTATCCAATTGCTCCGAGATTTTCAAGACTCATTACAACTCAATTGAACTTGTTTTGTTACGGACGTTGCCAATAAAAATAAAACAAATAATCCCAATAAAAATTACGTACCTCGACCAAGAACTTACACTTATCTTGTGCAGTCCAAATGGAAGGAAACTCACCAGAAACTAAGTAGTTGGCAATATGCCCATACCATGGTACTTGTGTGACAGCAAAAAGGTGTTCATCAGGAAAATCATCTCGAATAGGTGGGCTATCGACAAAGTCATTGAACTCTAGGTGAGATAAGTGATCTGCCACCACATTTTCAACGCCCTTCTTATCTTTGATGGTTAAATCAAATTCATGTAACAAGAAAATCCACCTAATCAATCTTGCTTTAGCATCCTTCTTCGAAAGGAGGTACATAAGAGTTGCATGATCAGTAAAAAAAGGGACAGGTGAGCCAATAAGGTATGCACGAAATTTATCTAAGGCAAAAACTACCGGTAGCACTTCTTTTTTAGTTGTGGAATTGTTCATTTGAGCACTATTCAAGGTCATGCTAGCATAATAGACAACAAAAGGCTTCCCTTCTCTCATTTTTCCTAAACTGCTCCAAGTGCATAGTCACTAGCATCACTCATAATTTCAAATGGTAAATTTCAATCAGGTGGCTGCATAATTGGGGCAGAAGTGAGTTTAGTAACTAAGATTTTGAAAGCATTGTCACATTCCTGTGTCCATTCAAACGATGAATCTTTAACAAAAATATTACACAATGGTCTAGATATAGAAGAAATTTTTTGTATAAACCTATTATAGAAACTTGCATGCCCAAGAAAAGATCGAACATCTTTCACAGTCTTAGGTATGGGAAGCTTGGATATTAACTCAATTTTTTATTTATCTACTCCAATACCCCTAGAAGAAATAATGTGACCCAAAACAATACCTGAAGAAACCATGAAGTGACATTTTTCCCAATTCAAAACAAGACATTTTGCTTGACATCAAGCTAACACTGCCTTTAGATTAAGTAAGCATGGATCAAAAGAATTACCAAAGACTGTCAAATCATCGATAAACACTTCCATGCATTTCTCAATCATATCACTAAAAATACTCAACATGCAGCTTTGAAATGTAGCAGGTGCATTATATAAACAAAATGGCATGCGATGAAAAGCAGAAGTACCAAACGGACATGTGAATGTGGTTTTATCCTAATCTTCTAGAGATATTTCAATTTGATAGTATCCAGAATAACCATCTAAAAAGCAATAGAATGGGTGACCTGCTACCCTCTCAAGAATTTGGTCGATAAAAGGAAGTGAGAAGTGGTCTTTCCGGGTGGCGGCATTTAGCTTCCTATAATATATACACATGCGCCATCATGTGACTACCTTAGTAGGAACATCATGCCTCATTCTGCACGATAGTAACACCTGTTTCTTAGGGACAACCTGCGTAGGACTAACCTATTTACTGTCAGCAATTGGGTATGTAATACCCGCATCTAGCAATTTTATCACTTCATTTCTCATAACTTCTTTCATAGTGGGGTTAAGTCTACGTTGAGGATCTCTACAAGGGATAGCTCCCTCTTCTAGGTGAATCTTATGGGAGAAAATCAATGGGCTAATACCTTTAATATCACTAATGGTCCAACCTAGTGCGCATCTATGCTCACTCAATATGCCAAGTAATTTTTCACTTTGTGATGCACTTAGTTCAGATGAAATAATAACATGAAAGGTATCACTTGGTCCAAGAAATGCATGCTGAAGACCTTCTAGTAATGGATTTAGTTCAACCTTTGGTGTTTCAGCTGTAGAAGGCTTCGATTTCTCTCTGTCTCCTGGTAGAGCCTTAAACTATGGCTGCCACACTCTTGTTCCATGATTCTGCAAAATAGAAAAGTTAGTAGAGATATCAGGAATTATAGTGGATTCAAGAGTATCTAAAATTTCATAATTATGAAGGAGGTGTTCAGGCGGGTTAGAGTCATGTTGTATGGAAGCTATTTCCAGTACGACTGTGTTTATCAGGTATGTTGAGGATAATCGTCATCATCTTGTGGTTGTTTCCCAATGTGAAAAATATTCACTTCCAATGTCATATTCCCAAATGATAACTTCATGAGACCATTCCTGTAATTAATAAGGGCATTAGCTGTAGGAAGAAAAGGTCTACTTAAGATGAGTGGAATTTTTGACTTAGTTTTAACCACAAATTGTGTATCTAAAATTAGAAAATCAACAGGTAGTAGAATTTATCGATTTGAAGTAAAACATCCCCAACTACTCCCCGCGGTGTTCTGCTAGAACGATCAGCTAACTGTAAGACCACAGATGAATCTCTCCAAGTCCTAGCTATATATAGATATAATATGGTATAAGATTAACATTAGCACCTAAATCTAATAAAGCCAGACCGAACTCATATGTGCCAATGCGGCAAGCAATAGTGGGGCATCCCAGATCTTTGTATTTTGGTGGGCCCTCTGGTCAATTACCGCACTTGTTTGTTCTATTAAGAATGCACTCTTCTTCACATGATGTTTTATCTTCATGGTGCATATATCCTTCAAAACCTTCGCATATGTGGGAACCTATTTGACCACATGTAACAAAGAAAGGTTAATCTTTACTTTCTTTAAATGTTCTAGGATCTCACCATTAGGGTCTATAGCTCTCGCAGTAGGCCTAAGAGCTTTAGGGATAGGTACTCGAACTGGGCTTTGCACCATTTGTTCTTCATGAAGAATATATGCATTACTACCTGTGTTGTCACCTTTAGTGTTGGTAGTGTCCTACACATTTATCTCTTTACCACTCCGAGTGATTATGGCATTAAGATCCTTTATATTAATTGCATCATGGTCGGCCTGTGCCATGTGTTGTCCTCACGGATTTGGTTATGCCTGAGATGGGAATTTTCCTGACTCCTGCACACTTAACACGTTAGTTAATTTAGAGACTTGACTCTTTATCTCCTTATTTTCTTCAACAACCTGAGCTATTAATGACTCAAACCGTTGATTCGTTTTGTTATGGGCCTCTAAAAATGCTTGCATAGTATCTTCTAAGGAGTTTCTAGAATTGGTTGGTATGTGATACTGTAGGGCATTGTAACTTATAAGCTATGATGTTTGAGTGGGCTATTGAGACTTATGTTTCCAACTGAAATTTGGGTAGTTTCGCCAACCAGGATTATCAGTATCTGAATACGGTGTATAATGTTTCTTGTACATTCCGAAGGCATTGCATTGTTCCTCATATGTTTCCCTCATCTCACCGTATAAAGGACACTCTTGGGCCAGATGGCCAATCCCCTTACACATAAAACAAACCCCTTGAGGTTATAGCTGGGCTACCACATGCATAGTCTTGCTATATTTGGCTTTTAAAGCTCATATCTCTCTAGTCAATAGCTCAACTTGTACTCTAAGATTATCCTCTTCCCTAAAGTGGTGTATGCCTCCACTAAAAGGAGTGGAACGTGTCCTATCAGTGCTATCAATGGCATTAGGCCAGTCCAAGTGTGAGATTTCTCGGCTAGGTCATTTAAGTACTCTAACGCCTCATCAGTGTCATTTTGGATAAATTCACCATTGCACATTGTCTCAATGAATTGGCACTCTCTAGGGGTTAAACCGTTATAAAAGTAACTCACTAAGTGCCAACTCTCATACCCATGGTGAGGACAACTAGCTAGCATCTCCTTAAACCTCTCCCAAGTTTGATAAAGGGTTTTATTGTCTTTCTGGGAGAAGGTAGAGATTTTTTTTTTCAGGGCATTAGTCTTATGGTGTGGGAAGTATTTATTAAAAATGTATGTGTCATCTCACCCAATGATCATATCGAACGAAGCCTTAAAGAGTACAACCAGCTTTTAGTTCTATCCTTAAGGACAAAAGGGAAGAACTTAAGTCTAATTGTGTCTGTAGTCCTGAATCAGTCATGAAAGGTTGCTACAACCTCTTCAAATTCCCTAATATGCATATAAAGGTTCTCATTCTCCAAACCATGAAAGGTTCGGAGATACTGTATCATTCCAGGTTTAAAGTCTATATATGGTGTATTATGGGAAACATTAATGCATGATGGTGTAGCTGTGAGAGTGGGATGGAGGTACTCCTCAAGAGTCCTAATGGGTGGTCTCTCGTATTCACTCATGCTGTGTGTGCTGGATGTAGATGGTTTGGCAAAAAGGTTGTCAAACAAACTTTCTGAATCCGAGTCGTCCTCTTTAGTTCTAACAAATCTACCAAACCTATCCCTAAGTCTAGGCATGCACTCAAACATAAATAATACGAGAAACAGAAATAAAAGAAACTAAATTAAAAATCAAAATCTAAACTAAACTAAAATAAATAAATAAAAAGTAAAGATGGAACGAAGTTACCGCTTTGTTGACCAAGAAAACCTGCTCTTAATGATTGTAAATCGTCTCCCCAGCAACGGCGCCCAAATTTGATTATGCCCAAAAAGTGTTTGTGGTTATCGCAATATAGTTGGGGTGTCGATTCCTCTGAGAGATGGTTACAATGAACTAATTCACTTAAACAAAATATCAGCAATAACTTAATTAAAGACAATGATTGAATTGGTAATGTAAATTAAAGATTAGGAAAAACACTTAAAAGTTATCAGTATAGATAAACATCAAAGCGTCGGGAATCCCTCTTGTATCAAATTCCTATATTTAGTAGTTGATTCTTTTTATTACTCAATTGAAGGTTTCACATCCCAAACCAACAATCGTAAGATATTTCAATTCAAAACATATTAAATTTTAAGGTAACTGGTGAATTACTTTCTCTAAGTTAACATCACACAATATTATCTTTATGACCTATCTAACTTCGACAATATACCCACAGGAAATACTACAGCAGAAGATTAACTCATAAACAATATTACCAGTCACAATTGGGTTCCTCAATCACACATAGAAGAAGCATGACTATTCCTATATGCAAATTGGTAAAACACAATATTTGGATTCATTATAATCACAAGATAATAGAGAATAACAAATCATCAGTTATATTAAATGTTAAAGAGTATTCAGGAACCAAAAATATGAATATAAGAACTTAATTACAAGTGTTCATCCTTAGCTTTTCCTAGGAGAGTAGCTCTCCATATAGAAGAAAGAGAAATAACCTTGATAGATCAGAGAAACATATTGTCTAGCATGAAGCTTCCTCATTCTTCTCACTCAAATATGTGATTTAATCTCTTTGTTCTGTGTTTTCTCTCCTCTTTTAGGGTTTTGGACGAGCTTGGGTATATGTAGGGAAGTCCTGGAATATTTATGCGCATAAAACATGACTGAATTACGTTTTTGGAACTTTGTTGGGGCACCGCGACATCGGAAATTGGCATTGCGGTGCCCAACTTATGGGATTTCACTATATAGACAATCAGAGGGCGCATCGCGACGCCAGGAAGGGCGCGTCGCGATGCTTGGCAGGTTTTTTAGAATTATGCTTTCTGCGTTTCTGCTCTTCCCGCGTGCTTCCTATACGCTCTTATAGTCCCAAAACATGTACAATTGCTCCAATCTTCATGTTCCATTACTTCCTAATAATTAGACATAAAATAAACTATAATTAAGTCAAATACATGATAATCAAGTCGAATTAGTGATGTTCAAAGTACACTTTCATGCAATTATCAACAGATGTTACCAGCCGGCACAGAATTGCCAAAACCATATTTCGAGGTAAAAATATTGCGTGATTTCAGATTGAGGTATTAATCGATACATGCATGTAACTATGATTTTGTATTATTTCATACAGAGTATGAATTCCTTGAGAATTTTTTAATATGTGGAGAAAATCGATATATTATCTGTGATACTTTAAAGAAAGTACATCAGAAGGTGTTGTGTTATTTTCCATTGACACTTACACTACAAAGATTGTTCACCGAATCTGACATGAGATGACATCATGATAAGAGAGTTGGTGATGAGGGCTTTCTTAGACACCCTACTAATGGAACTGAGTGGAAATATTTTGATGATTTGTATATGTGTTTCACTGAGGACCCTTGTAATGACAAGTTAGGCCTCGCATATGACGATTTTAATCATTTTAAAAACATGTATAACTCTTATAACATGTGACATGTGGTAATTATACCATATAACTTACCACCGTGGAAGTGTATGTGTTGGGTTTCTATTAGGTCCCAAGGATCAATTCAAGCAATGAAACACATGTGCGAATACTCAAAGAAGTTGCGGAATACTTACAATGATCGGTTGAGCGATGCGACGAACACAAAAACTTCAAGCTTTTCCCTCCAAGGTTCTCGGTTTTGTGCTCCTTATGCTCCTCCATTTTCGGTCAAGCTCCATGGATGAATCTCGAAGCTCCAAGCTTTATTTGATGATTCCATGCTCATGAAATTAGTTCCCTATCACCTTAGGATGACCCTTCATGTGCTAGCATTGGAAAACTTGCCACAAATTTTCCATTTCACTTGTTCTTGCTCACGATTTTGGCAAGCAAAATTGGGAGAGAAGTATTTGGCCCTTGGCCGAATTCTAAGGGAGAAGAGAGAGAGAGAATTATATCTTCTTTTGGTTTCAAAAACCTAATGAAAAACATATACCAAAATTAGTCAAAAGCTTTTCCAAAAAACTAAACAATTTTGAAGGCAAAAATGCATTAAATGCATTCAACAACCCACATTAACTATTCACATCAAAAGTGACTAGACATTACTTCACTCAAAGTGATGTGACTTCCTTCACTTGATTGACTAGTGATTTGACGCTTGATCTGACTTGTGGGCCGCTCTTGAATTCGAAATGCGAGTGCCCCCGCAAACACTCCCGGCTCGAGTTCGCTAATTACAAATTAACAAATTTTCCATTGCGACGTAATTAAATAATTATGCCTAGCAAAATCACTATTCATATCGCTAACGAATTAATTCTAAATTAACTCGTTTGCCCGAATTAAAATCTAATTTTAATTCCGCGTCGAAATCCAATTTCGTATAATATATCGAATATATTATTTTATCGATTAATTCCAAATTAATTGCTCTCTCTCTTTAATTAATATTTTATCCCAAATAAAATATCTCCGTAATTAATCCCAGATTAATTTTCTCTCTCATCTAATTAATCCCAGATTAATAAAGTGCGAGTCATACGTCATCGGTGAATCTTCCGGTAGCGACCCATGAGATCCCCGGATATGTTGGCAGTAAATCCGGTCATCGGACTATCCGAACACGTACGTACCTAGTACTACGTTTTTACCGACTTACAAGACATGGTTGGCTTCTAGCAAAGCACCGTGCCTACCCAATTCTCCAGAAATATTCTTATAGGAATATGTGATCTATATCAGGCATAGTATACCTAGTATTGCGTATTTCGATCCAGTATCGGATGTCACGTGCAAGGCATGGGGCTAGAAATGTGTCTGCCCCATACGAAGCATATATCAAATCTCTGGTAACTAGTCTCTATAATCGGATAATCATGACTTAGTCATATTATCCCGATGACTGCAGTACATAAGAAAACCAATTTCATAGCCTACGTGATCATCATCTCCACTATGACTGGAGTGATACTTCCATCTCGACATCACACCC
This sequence comes from Zanthoxylum bungeanum, assembly GCA_019454045.1. Classification (NCBI taxonomy): domain Eukaryota; kingdom Viridiplantae; phylum Streptophyta; class Magnoliopsida; order Sapindales; family Rutaceae; genus Zanthoxylum; species Zanthoxylum bungeanum. Next base: position 145,855 of record SKCR01049210.1, read on the forward strand.
AATATATTACGATTTTCAATATACCCAGAAGAGGCGAACACAGAACCTGTTAAAGCCCTGGACGACCAAAACCAAAGTATATTGATTGTCGCAAGTATTAGCGGTGCAAGTCTCAGGTTAAGACCAAATACACCTACCCTGATTCGGACTTCCATAGACATATAGTCATACTACCAATGGAATTCTGAGGGGTCTATCCAGAGCGAAGCTGTTTTCCGTACCATCGGTAAAACACAACCTCCTATTACACTTGCATGAGTATCATATACCCAAATATATGAGAACTATGTCGTTATGCTCCCACAACGTGCACAAGTTCAATAGTAATCTATTCTGCATTATCAATGTCCAATCTCGATAATACTACGACTAGGGATATTTAATGATTAAACCTTCGTGGATTGATACTGTCTCATATCATCTCAATCCGGAACTAATCATATGGACCTTATATCATTTATACATCTTGGTAATCTAATTACAAATGATAGAAGATCAATTTCCTTTGTCACATAGTTAATTTATACAACAACACCACGATCTGTACAAATAGTGATGTTATGGGCTATAACTGTCCAACAATCTCCCACTTAGCCTATAGCCAATCAATCAAGTGTCCTACACCCGAACTATGTACGGTTCGCTCAAAATTCTACTGAGGAAATGATTTCGTCAGCGGATTTACATGATTATCATCTGATGCAATTTATACGATCATCACATCGCCACGATGTATGATCCGAACGAATCAGATGAATAGTGAAGTATATATCTGGATCGTTGATGAGACCGTTAATTCTTTAGCCTGTGTTGTAGCCTAGCTCAGCT